>NW_022638456.1:0-30119 GCF_010993605.1 Petromyzon marinus
TGTTGATGGTGATGTGATGATGATGTTGATGGTGATGTTTGATGATGTTGATGGTGATGTTGATGTTGATGTTGATGGTTGATGTTGATGATGTGATGGTGATGTGATGTGTTGATGTGATGATGTTGATGTGTTGATGTTGATGATGTTGATGTTGATGTTGATGTGCTGATGTGATGTTGATGATGTTGATGTGATGTGCTGATGTTGATGATGTTGATGGTGATGTTGATGATGTGATGGTGAGTGATGATGTGATGGTGATGTTGATGATGTTGATGGTGATGTTGATGATGTTGATGTTGATGTTGATGATGTTGATGGTGATGTTGTGATTGATGTTTGATGTTGTGATGTGATGATGATGTTGATGATGGTTTGATGTTGATGATGTTGATGGTGCTGTTGACTGATGTTGATTGCTGATGTTGATGTGTTGATGGTGATGTTGATGATGTTCCGATGGTGATGTTGATGTTGATGTGATGTTGATGATGTTGATGGTGATGTTTGATGATGTTGATGGTGATGTTGATGATGTCGATGGTGATGTTGATGATGTGATGGTGATGTTGATGATGTTGATGGTGATGTTGTGATGTGATGGTGATGTGATGATGTTGATGATGATTGGATGATGTTGATGGTGATGTTGATGGCGATGTTGATGATGTTGATGGTGATGTTGATGTTGATGATGTTGATGTTGATGTTGATGGTGATGTTGATGATGTTGATGTGATGTTGATGATGTTTGATGGGATGTTGATTGATGTCGATGCTGATGTGATGGTGATGTTGAGATGTTGATGGTGATGTTGATGATGTTGATGGTGATGTTGATGATGTTGATGGTGATGTTGATGATGTTGATGGTGATGTTGATTATGTTGATGTGATGTTGATGATGTTGATGGTGATGTTGATGATGTTGATGGTGATGTTGATGATGTTGATGGTGATGTTGATGATGTCGATGGTGATGTTGATGATGTTGATGGTGATGTTGATGATGTTGATGGTGATGTTGATGATGTGATGATGTTGATGATGATGTTGATGGTGATGGTGATGTTGATGATGTTGATGGTGATGTTGATGATGTTGATGATGTTGATGGTGATGTTGATGATGTTGATGTGATGTTGATGATGTTGTGGTGATGTTGATGATGTTGATGGTGATGTTGATGATGTTGATGGTGATGTTGATGATGTTGATGGTGATGTTGATGATGTTGATGTTGATGTTGATGATGTCGATGGTGATGTTGATGATGTTGATGGTGATGTTGATGATGTTGATGGTGATGTTGATGATGTTGATGATGTTGATGATGTTGATGATGTTGATGGTGATGTTGATGATGTCGATGGTGATGTTGATGATGTTGATGGTGATGTTGATGATGTTGATGGTGATGTTGATGATGTGATGGATGTTGATGTTGATGATGTTGATGGTGATGTTGATGATGTTGATGGTGATGTTGATGATGTTGATGGTGATGTTGATGATGTTGATGGTGATGTTGATGATGTTGATGGTGATGTTGATGATGTCGATGGTGATGTTGATGATGTTGATGGTGATGTTGATGATGTTGATGGTGATGTTGATGATGTTGATGATGTTGATGATGATGTTGATGGTGATGGTGATGTTGCTGATGTTGATGGTGATGTTGATGATGTTGATGATGTTGATGGTGATGTTGATGATGTTGATGGTGATGTTGATGATGTTGATGGTGATGTTGATGATGTTGATGGTGATGTTGATGATGTTGATGGTGATGTTGATGATGTTGATGGTGATGTTGATGATGTTGATGTTGATGTTGATGATGTCGATGGTGATGTTGATGATGTTGATGGTGATGTTGATGATGTTGATGGTGATGTTGATGATGTTGATGATGTTGATGATGATGTTGATGGTGATGGTGATGTTGATGATGTTGATGGTGATGTTGATGATGTTGATGATGTTGATGGTGATGTTGATGATGTTGATGGTGATGTTGATGATGTTGATGGTGATGTTGATGATGTTGATGTTGGTGTTGATGATGTTGATGATGTTGATGATGTTGATGGTGATGTTGATGATGTTGATGATGTTGATGATGTTGATGGTGATGTTGATGATGTTGATGGTGATGTTGATGATGTCGATGGTGATGTTGATGATGTCGATGGTGATGTTGATGATGTTGATGGTGATGTTGATGATGTTGATGGCGATGTTGATGATGTCGATGGTGATGTTGATGATGTTGATGGTGATGTTGATGTTGATGATGTTGATGGTGATGATGTTGATGATGATGTTGATGATGTTGATGGTGATGATGTTGATGATGTTGATGATGATGTTGATGATGTTGATGGTGATGATGATGATGTTGATGGTGATGATGTTGATGATGATGTTGATGATGTTGATGGTGATGATGTTGATGATGTTGATGATGATGTTGATGATGTTGATGGTGATGATGATGATGTTGATGGTGATGTTGATGATGTTGATGGTGATGATGATGTTGATGGTGATGTTGATGGTGATGTTGATGATGTTGATGATGTTGATGGTGATGTTGATGATGTTGATGGTGATGTTGATGATGTTGATGGTGATGATGATGTTGATGGTGATGTTGATGGTGATGTTGATGATGATGATGGTGATGTTGATGATGTTGATGTTGATGATGTTGATGATGTTGATGGTGATGTTGATGATGTTGATGGTGATGTTGATGATGTTGATGGTGATGTTGATGATGTTGATGGTGATGTTGATGATGTTGATGGTGATGTTGATGATGTTGATGGTGATGTTGATGATGTTGATGGTGATGTTGATGATGTTGATGGTGATGTTGATGATGTTGATGGTGATGTTGATGATGTTGATGGTGATGTTGATGATGTTGATGGTGATGTTGATGATGTTGATGGTGATGTTGATGATGTTGATGGTGATGTTGATGATGTTGATGGTGATGTTGATGATGTTGATGGTGATGTTGATGATGTTGATGTTGATGTTGATGATGTTGATGGCGATGTTGATGTTGATGTTGATGATGTTGATGGTGATGATGTTGATGGTGATGTTGATGATGTTGATGGTGATGTTGATGATGTTGATGATGTTGATGATGTTGATGGTGATGTTGATGATGTTGATGGTGATGTTGATGATGTCGATGGTGATGTTGATGATGTCGATGGTGATGTTGATGATGTTGATGGTGATGTGATGATGTTGATGGCGATGTTGATGATGTCGATGGTGATGTTGATGATGTTGATGGTGATGTTGATGATGTTGATGGTGATGTTGATGATGTTGATGGTGATGTTGATGATGTTGATGGTGATGTTGATGATGTTGATGGTGATGTTGATGATGTTGATGGTGATGTTGATGATGTTGATGGTGATGTTGATGATGTTGATGGTGATGTTGATGATGTTGATGGTGATGTTGATGATGTTGATGGTGATGTTGATGATGTTGATGGTGATGTTGATGATGTTGATGTTGATGTTGATGATGTTGATGGTGATGTTGATGATGTTGATGGTGATGTTGATGATGTTGATGTTGATGTTGATGATGTTGATGGTGATGTTGATGATGTTGATGGTGATGTTGATGATGTTGATGGTGATGTTGATGATGTTGATGGTGATGTTGATGATGTTGATGGTGATGTTGATGATGTCGATGGTGATGTTGATGATGTTGATGGTGATGTTGATGATGTCGATGGTGATGTTGATGATGTTGATGGTGATGTTGATGATGTTGATGGCGATGTTGATGATGTCGATGGTGATGTTGATGATGTTGATGGTGATGTTGATGATGTTGATGGTGATGTTGATGATGTTGATGGTGATGTTGATGATGTTGATGGTGATGTTGATGATGTTGATGGTGATGTTGATGATGTTGATGGTGATGTTGATGATGTTGATGGTGATGTTGATGATGTTGATGGTGATGTTGATGATGTTGATGGTGATGTTGATGATGTTGATGGTGATGTTGATGATGTCGATGGTGATGTTGATGATGTTGATGGTGATGTTGATGATGTCGATGGTGATGTTGATGATGTTGATGGTGATGTTGATGATGTTGATGGCGATGTTGATGATGTCGATGGTGATGTTGATGATGTTGATGGTGATGTTGATGATGTTGATGGTGATGTTGATGATGTTGATGGTGATGTTGATGATGTTGATGGTGATGTTGATGATGTTGATGGTGATGTTGATGATGTTGATGGTGATGTTGATGATGTTGATGGTGATGTTGATGATGTTGATGGTGATGTTGATGATGTTGATGGTGATGTTGATGATGTCGATGGCGATGTTGATGATGTTGATGGTGATGATGATGTTGATGGTGATGTTGATGATGTCGATGGTGATGTTGATGATGTTGATGGTGATGATGATGTTGATGGTGATGTTGATGATGTCGATGTGATGTTGATGATGTCGATGGCGATGTTGATGATGTTGATGGTGATGTTGATGATGTTGATGGTGATGATGATGTTGATGGTGATGTTGATGATGTCGATGGTGATGTTGATGATGTCGATGGCGATGTTGATGATGTTGATGGTGATGTTGATGATGTCGATGGCGATGTTGATGATGTTGATGGCGATGTTGATGATGTTGATGGTGATGTTGATGATGTTGATGGCGATGTTGATGATGTTGATGGTGATGTTGATGATGTTGATGGTGATGTTGATGATGTCGATGGTGATGTTGATGATGTTGATGGTGATGTTGATGATGTTGATGGCGATGTTGATGATGTTGATGGTGATGTTGATGATGTTGATGGTGATGTTGATGATGTTGATGGTGATGTTGATGATGTTGATGGCGATGTTGATGATGTCGATGTTGATGATGTTGATGATGTTGATGGTGATGTTGATGATGTTGATGGTGATGTTGATGATGTTGATGATGATGCCGATGGCGATGTTGATGGTGATGTTGATGATGTTGATGGTGATGTTGATGATGTTGATGGTGATGTTGATGATGTTGATGGTGATGTTGATGATGTCGATGGCGATGTTGATGTCGATGGCGATGTTGATGATGTTGATGGTGATGTTGATGTTGATGATGTCGATGTTGATGATGTTGATGGTGATGTTGATGATGTTGATGGTGATGTTGATGATGTTGATGGTGATGTTGATGATGTTGATGGTGATGTTGATGATGTTGATGGTGATGTTGATGATGTTGATGGTGATGTTGATGATGTCGATGGCGATGTTGATGTCGATGGCGATGTTGATGATGTTGATGGTGATGTTGATGTTGATGATGTCGATGTTGATGATGTTGATGGTGATGTTGATGATGTCGATGGTGATGTTGATGATGTTGATGGTGATGTTGATGATGTTGATGGTGATGTTGATGATGTCGATGGTGATGTTGATGATGTCGATGGTGATGTTGATGATGTTGATGATGTTGATGATGTTGTTGATGATGTTGATGATGTTGATGATGTTGATGGTGATGTTGATGATGTTGATGATGTTGATGATGTTGATGTTGATGATGTTGATGGTGATGTTGATGATGTTGATGTTGGTGTTGATGATGTTGATGATGTTGATGATGTTGATGGTGATGTTGATGATGTTGATGATGTTGATGATGTTGATGGTGATGTTGATGATGTTGATGGTGATGTTGATGATGTCGATGGTGATGTTGATGATGTCGATGGTGATGTTGATGATGTTGATGGTGATGTTGATGATGTTGATGGCGATGTTGATGATGTCGATGGTGATGTTGATGATGTTGATGGTGATGTTGATGTTGATGATGTTGATGGTGATGATGTTGATGATGATGTTGATGATGTTGATGGTGATGATGTTGATGATGTTGATGATGATGTTGATGATGTTGATGGTGATGATGATGATGTTGATGGTGATGATGTTGATGATGATGTTGATGATGTTGATGGTGATGATGTTGATGATGTTGATGATGATGTTGATGATGTTGATGGTGATGATGATGATGTTGATGGTGATGTTGATGATGTTGATGGTGATGATGATGTTGATGGTGATGTTGATGGTGATGTTGATGATGTTGATGATGTTGATGGTGATGTTGATGATGTTGATGGTGATGTTGATGATGTTGATGGTGATGATGATGTTGATGGTGATGTTGATGGTGATGTTGATGATGATGATGGTGATGTTGATGATGTTGATGTTGATGATGTTGATGATGTTGATGGTGATGTTGATGATGTTGATGGTGATGTTGATGATGTTGATGGTGATGTTGATGATGTTGATGGTGATGTTGATGATGTTGATGGTGATGTTGATGATGTTGATGGTGATGTTGATGATGTTGATGGTGATGTTGATGATGTTGATGGTGATGTTGATGATGTTGATGGTGATGTTGATGATGTTGATGGTGATGTTGATGATGTTGATGGTGATGTTGATGATGTTGATGGTGATGTTGATGATGTTGATGGTGATGTTGATGATGTTGATGGTGATGTTGATGATGTTGATGGTGATGTTGATGATGTTGATGTTGATGTTGATGATGTTGATGGCGATGTTGATGTTGATGTTGATGATGTTGATGGTGATGATGTTGATGGTGATGTTGATGATGTTGATGGTGATGTTGATGATGTTGATGATGTTGATGATGTTGATGGTGATGTTGATGATGTTGATGGTGATGTTGATGATGTCGATGGTGATGTTGATGATGTCGATGGTGATGTTGATGATGTTGATGGTGATGTTGATGATGTTGATGGCGATGTTGATGATGTCGATGGTGATGTTGATGATGTTGATGGTGATGTTGATGATGTTGATGGTGATGTTGATGATGTTGATGGTGATGTTGATGATGTTGATGGTGATGTTGATGATGTTGATGGTGATGTTGATGATGTTGATGGTGATGTTGATGATGTTGATGGTGATGTTGATGATGTTGATGGTGATGTTGATGATGTTGATGGTGATGTTGATGATGTTGATGGTGATGTTGATGATGTTGATGGTGATGTTGATGATGTTGATGTTGATGTTGATGATGTTGATGGTGATGTTGATGATGTTGATGGTGATGTGATGATGTGATGTTGATGTTGATGATGTTGATGGTGATGTTGATGATGTTGATGGTGATGTTGATGATGTTGATGGTGATGTTGATGATGTTGATGGTGATGTTGATGATGTTGATGGTGATGTTGATGATGTCGATGGTGATGTGATGATGTTGATGGTGATGTTGATGATGTCGATGGTGATGTTGATGATGTTGATGGTGATGTTGATGATGTTGATGGCGATGTTGATGATGTCGATGGTGATGTTGATGATGTTGATGGTGATGTTGATGATGTTGATGGTGATGTTGATGATGTTGATGGTGATGTTGATGATGTTGATGGTGATGTTGATGATGTTGATGGTGATGTTGATGATGTTGATGGTGATGTTGATGATGTTGATGGTGATGTTGATGATGTTGATGGTGATGTTGATGATGTCGATGGTGATGTTGATGATGTTGATGGTGATGTTGATGATGTCGATGGTGATGTTGATGATGTTGATGGTGATGTTGATGATGTTGATGGCGATGTTGATGATGTCGATGGTGATGTTGATGATGTTGATGGTGATGTTGATGATGTTGATGGTGATGTTGATGATGTCGATGGTGATGTTGATGATGTTGATGGTGATGTTGATGATGTTGATGGTGATGTTGATGATGTTGATGGTGATGTTGATGATGTTGATGGTGATGTTGATGATGTTGATGGTGATGTTGATGATGTTGATGGTGATGTTGATGATGTCGATGGCGATGTTGATGATGTTGATGGTGATGATGATGTTGATGGTGATGTTGATGATGTCGATGGTGATGTTGATGATGTTGATGGTGATGATGATGTTGATGGTGATGTTGATGATGTCGATGGTGATGTTGATGATGTCGATGGCGATGTTGATGATGTTGATGGTGATGTTGATGATGTTGATGGTGATGATGATGTTGATGGTGATGTTGATGATGTCGATGGTGATGTTGATGATGTCGATGGCGATGTTGATGATGTTGATGGTGATGTTGATGATGTCGATGGCGATGTTGATGATGTTGATGGCGATGTTGATGATGTTGATGGTGATGTTGATGATGTTGATGGCGATGTTGATGATGTTGATGGTGATGTTGATGATGTTGATGGTGATGTTGATGATGTCGATGGTGATGTTGATGATGTTGATGGTGATGTTGATGATGTTGATGGCGATGTTGATGATGTTGATGGTGATGTTGATGATGTTGATGGTGATGTTGATGATGTTGATGGTGATGTTGATGATGTTGATGGCGATGTTGATGATGTCGATGTTGATGATGTTGATGATGTTGATGGTGATGTTGATGATGTTGATGGTGATGTTGATGATGTTGATGATGATGCCGATGGCGATGTTGATGGTGATGTTGATGATGTTGATGGTGATGTTGATGATGTTGATGGTGATGTTGATGATGTTGATGGTGATGTTGATGATGTCGATGGCGATGTTGATGTCGATGGCGATGTTGATGATGTTGATGGTGATGTTGATGTTGATGATGTCGATGTTGATGATGTTGATGGTGATGTTGATGATGTTGATGGTGATGTTGATGATGTTGATGGTGATGTTGATGATGTTGATGGTGATGTTGATGATGTTGATGGTGATGTTGATGATGTTGATGGTGATGTTGATGATGTCGATGGCGATGTTGATGTCGATGGCGATGTTGATGATGTTGATGGTGATGTTGATGTTGATGATGTCGATGTTGATGATGTTGATGGTGATGTTGATGATGTTGATGGTGATGTTGATGATGTTGATGGTGATGTTGATGATGTTGATGGTGATGTTGATGATGTCGATGGTGATGTTGATGATGTCGATGGTGATGTTGATGATGCCGATGGTGATGTTGATGATGTCGATGGTGATGTTGATGATGTTGATGGTGATGTTGATGATGTCGATGGTGATGTTGATGATGTCGATGGCGATGTTGATGATGTCGATGGTGATGTTGATGATGTCGATGGTGATGTTGATGATGTCGATGGTGATGTTGATGATGTCGATGGCGATGTTGATGATGCCGATGGTGATGTTGATGATGCCGATGGTGATGTTGATGATGTCGATGGTGATGTTGATGATGTTGATGGTGATGTTGATGATGTCGATGGTGATGTTGATGATGTCGATGGTGATGTTGATGATGTCGATGGTGATGTTGATGATGTCGATGGTGATGTTGATGATGTTGATGGTGATGTTGATGATGTTGATGGCGATGTTGATGATGTTGATGGTGATGTTGATGATGTTGATGGTGATGTTGATGATGTCGATGGTGATGTTGATGATGTTGATGGTGATGTTGATGATGTTGATGGCGATGTTGATGATGTTGATGGTGATGTTGATGATGTTGATGGTGATGTTGATGATGTTGATGGTGATGTTGATGATGTTGATGGCGATGTTGATGATGTCGATGTTGATGATGTTGATGATGTTGATGGTGATGTTGATGATGTTGATGGTGATGTTGATGATGTTGATGATGATGCCGATGGCGATGTTGATGGTGATGTTGATGATGTTGATGGTGATGTTGATGATGTTGATGGTGATGTTGATGATGTTGATGGTGATGTTGATGATGTCGATGGCGATGTTGATGTCGATGGCGATGTTGATGATGTTGATGGTGATGTTGATGTTGATGATGTCGATGTTGATGATGTTGATGGTGATGTTGATGATGTTGATGGTGATGTTGATGATGTTGATGGTGATGTTGATGATGTTGATGGTGATGTTGATGATGTTGATGGTGATGTTGATGATGTTGATGGTGATGTTGATGATGTCGATGGCGATGTTGATGTCGATGGCGATGTTGATGATGTTGATGGTGATGTTGATGTTGATGATGTCGATGTTGATGATGTTGATGGTGATGTTGATGATGTTGATGGTGATGTTGATGATGTTGATGGTGATGTTGATGATGTTGATGGTGATGTTGATGATGTCGATGGTGATGTTGATGATGTCGATGGTGATGTTGATGATGTCGATGGTGATGTTGATGATGTCGATGGTGATGTTGATGATGTTGATGGTGATGTTGATGATGTCGATGGTGATGTTGATGATGTCGATGGCGATGTTGATGATGTCGATGGTGATGTTGATGATGTCGATGGTGATGTTGATGATGTCGATGGTGATGTTGATGATGTCGATGGCGATGTTGATGATGCCGATGGTGATGTTGATGATGCCGATGGTGATGTTGATGATGTCGATGGTGATGTTGATGATGTTGATGGTGATGTTGATGATGTCGATGGTGATGTTGATGATGTCGATGGTGATGTTGATGATGTCGATGGTGATGTTGATGATGTCGATGGTGATGTTGATGATGTTGATGGTGATGTTGATGATGTCGATGGCGATGTTGATGATGTCGATGGCGATGTTGATGATGTTGATGGTGATGTTGATGATGTTGATGGTGATGTTGATGATGTCGATGGCGATGTTGATGATGTCGATGGCGATGTTGATGATGTTGATGGTGATGTTGATGATGTCGATGGCGATGTTGATGATGTCGATGGTGATGTTGATGATGTTGATGGTGATGTTGATGATGTTGATGGCGATGTTGATGATGTCGATGGTGATGTTGATGATGTTGATGGTGATGTTGATGATGTTGATGGTGATGTTGATGATGTTGATGGTGATGTTGATGATGTTGATGGTGATGTTGATGATGTTGATGGTGATGTTGATGATGTTGATGGTGATGTTGATGATGTTGATGGTGATGTTGATGATGTTGATGGTGATGTTGATGATGTTGATGGTGATGTTGATGATGTCGATGGCGATGTTGATGATGTTGATGGTGATGATGATGTTGATGGTGATGTTGATGATGTCGATGGTGATGTTGATGATGTTGATGGTGATGATGATGTTGATGGTGATGTTGATGATGTCGATGGTGATGTTGATGATGTCGATGGCGATGTTGATGATGTTGATGGTGATGTTGATGATGTTGATGGTGATGATGATGTTGATGGTGATGTTGATGATGTCGATGGTGATGTTGATGATGTCGATGGCGATGTTGATGATGTTGATGGTGATGTTGATGATGTCGATGGCGATGTTGATGATGTTGATGGCGATGTTGATGATGTTGATGGTGATGTTGATGATGTTGATGGCGATGTTGATGATGTTGATGGTGATGTTGATGATGTTGATGGTGATGTTGATGATGTCGATGGTGATGTTGATGATGTTGATGGTGATGTTGATGATGTTGATGGCGATGTTGATGATGTTGATGGTGATGTTGATGATGTTGATGGTGATGTTGATGATGTTGATGGTGATGTTGATGATGTTGATGGCGATGTTGATGATGTCGATGTTGATGATGTTGATGATGTTGATGGTGATGTTGATGATGTTGATGGTGATGTTGATGATGTTGATGATGATGCCGATGGCGATGTTGATGGTGATGTTGATGATGTTGATGGTGATGTTGATGATGTTGATGGTGATGTTGATGATGTTGATGGTGATGTTGATGATGTCGATGGCGATGTTGATGTCGATGGCGATGTTGATGATGTTGATGGTGATGTTGATGTTGATGATGTCGATGTTGATGATGTTGATGGTGATGTTGATGATGTTGATGGTGATGTTGATGATGTTGATGGTGATGTTGATGATGTTGATGGTGATGTTGATGATGTTGATGGTGATGTTGATGATGTTGATGGTGATGTTGATGATGTCGATGGCGATGTTGATGTCGATGGCGATGTTGATGATGTTGATGGTGATGTTGATGTTGATGGTGATGTTGATGATGTTGATGGTGATGTTGATGATGTTGATGGTGATGTTGATGATGTCGATGGCGATGTTGATGTTGATGGTGATGTTGATGATGTCGATGGTGATGTTGATGTTGATGATGTCGATGTTGATGATGCCGATGGTGATGTTGATGATGTTGATGGTGATGTTGATGATGTTGATGGTGATGTTGATGATGTCGATGGTGATGTTGATGATGTTGATGGTGATGTTGATGATGTTGATGGTGATGTTGATGATGTCGATGGCGATGTTGATGTCGATGGCGATGTTGATGATGTTGATGGTGATGTTGATGTTGATGATGTCGATGTTGATGATGTTGATGGTGATGTTGATGATGTTGATGGTGATGTTGATGATGTTGATGGTGATGTTGATGATGTTGATGGTGATGTTGATGATGTCGATGGTGATGTTGATGATGTCGATGGTGATGTTGATGATGCCGATGGTGATGTTGATGATGTCGATGGTGATGTTGATGATGTTGATGGTGATGTTGATGATGTCGATGGTGATGTTGATGATGTCGATGGCGATGTTGATGATGTCGATGGTGATGTTGATGATGTCGATGGTGATGTTGATGATGTCGATGGTGATGTTGATGATGTCGATGGCGATGTTGATGATGCCGATGGTGATGTTGATGATGCCGATGGTGATGTTGATGATGTCGATGGTGATGTTGATGATGTTGATGGTGATGTTGATGATGTCGATGGCGATGTTGATGATGTCGATGGTGATGTTGATGATGTCGATGGTGATGTTGATGATGTCGATGGTGATGTTGATGATGTTGATGGTGATGTTGATGATGTCGATGGCGATGTTGATGATGTCGATGGCGATGTTGATGATGTTGATGGTGATGTTGATGATGTTGATGGTGATGTTGATGATGTCGATGGCGATGTTGATGATGTCGATGGCGATGTTGATGATGTTGATGGTGATGTTGATGATGTCGATGGCGATGTTGATGATGTCGATGGTGATGTTGATGATGTCGATGGCGATGTTGATGATGTCGATGGCGATGTTGATGATGTCGATGGCGATGTTGATGATGTCGATGGCGATGTTGATGATGTCGATGGTGATGTTGATGATGTCGATGGTGATGTTGATGATGTTGATGGTGATGTTGATGATGTCGATGGTGATGTTGATGATGTTGATGGTGATGTTGATGATGTCGATGGCGATGTTGATGATGTCGATGGCGATGTTGATGATGTCGATGGTGATGTTGATGATGTCGATGGTGATGTTGATGATGTTGATGGTGATGTTGATGATGTCGATGGTGATGTTGATGATGTCGATGGTGATGTTGATGATGTTGATGGTGATGTTGATGATGTCGATGGTGATGTTGATGATGTTGATGGTGATGTTGATGATGTCGATGGTGATGTTGATGATGTCGATGGTGATGTTGATGATGTCGATGGTGATGTTGATGATGTTGATGGTGATGTTGATGATGTCGATGGTGATGTTGATGATGTTGATGGTGATGTTGATGATGTCGATGGTGATGTTGATGATGTTGATGGTGATGTTGATGATGTCGATGGTGATGTTGATGATGTTGATGGTGATGTTGATGATGTCGATGGTGATGTTGATGATGTTGATGGTGATGTTGATGATGTTGATGGTGATGTTGATGATGTCGATGGTGATGTTGATGATGTTGATGGTGATGTTGATGATGTTGATGGTGATGTTGATGATGTCGATGGCGATGTTGATGATGTCGATGGTGATGTTGATGATGTCGATGGTGATGTTGATGATGTTGATGGTGATGTTGATGATGTTGATGGTGATGTTGATGATGTCGATGGTGATGTTGATGATGTTGATGGCGATGTTGATGATGTTGATGGTGATGTTGATGATGTCGATGTTGATGTTGATGATGTCGATGGCGATGTTGATGATGTCGATGTTGATGTTGATGATGTCGATGGCGATGTTGATGATGTCGATGGCGATGTTGATGATGTCGATGGCGATGTTGATGATGTCGATGGCGATGTTGATGATGTCGATGGCGATGTTGATGATGTCGATGGTGATGTTGATGATGTCGATGGTGATGTTGATGATGTCGATGGCGATGTTGATGATGTCGATGGTGATGTTGATGATGTCGATGGCGATGTTGATGATGTCGATGGTGATGTTGATGTTGATGATGTCGATGTTGATGATGTCGATGGTGATGTTGATGATGTTGATGGTGATGTTGATGATGTCGATGGCGATGTTGATGATGTCGATGGTGATGTTGATGATGTTGATGGTGATGTTGATGATGTCGATGGTGATGTTGATGATGTTGATGGTGATGTTGATGATGTCGATGGCGATGTTGATGATGTCGATGGTGATGTTGATGATGTTGATGGTGATGTTGATGATGTTGATGGTGATGTTGATGATGTTGATGGTGATGTTGATGATGTTGATGGTGATGTTGATGATGTTGATGGCTGTGGTGATGATGTCGACAGCTGTGTTGATGATGTCGACGGCTGTGGTGATGATGTCGATGGCGATGATATCGATGGCGATGATGGCGATGGCCGTGCGTGTGTCCGGTGAGTGCAGATGGCCCGTGCGGAGACCGTGTGCCAGTTCTGTGGGGTGAGCTACCTCGTTCTGAACGAGGTGAAGCGGTTGGAGGAGCGGCAGAGAGAGATGAGAGCGGAGATAGATGACCTGACGACACGGTGGGCTAACTCACCTCCCCGCTCGCTCAATCATTGAGTTACTCACTCACCCACTCAACCATCCAGTCACTTACTCACCCGCTCACTCATCCACCTACTCACTCACCCACTCAATCATCCAGTCACTTACTCACCCGCTCACTCATCCACCTACTCACTCACCCACTCAATCATCCAGTCACTTACTCACCCGCTCACTCATCCACCTACTCACTCACCCACCTACTCACTCACCCACTCACTCACCCACCTACTCACTCACCCACCTACTCACTCACCCACTCAATTATCCAGTCACTCACTCACCCACCTACTCACTCACCCACTCAATCATCTAGTCACTCACTCACCCACCTACTCACTCACCCACCTACTCACTCACCCACTCACCCACCTACTCACTCACCCACATACTCACTCACCCACCTACTCACTTACCCACTCAATCATCCAGTCACTCACTCACCCACCTACTCACTCACCCACCTACTCACTCACCCACTCAATCATCCAGTCACTTACTCACCCGCTCACTCATCCACCTACTCACTCACCCACTCAATTATCCAGTCACTCACTCACCCACTCAATCATCCAGTCACTTACTCACCCGCTCAGTCATGCACCTACTCACTCACCCACTCAATCATCCAGTCACTTACTCACCCGCTCACTCATCCACCTACTCACTCACCCACCTACTCACTCACCCACTCAATCATCCAGTCACTTACTCACCCGCTCAGTCATGCACCTACTCACTCACCCACTCAATTATCCAGTCACTCACTCACCCACTCAATCATCCAGTCACTTACTCACCCGCTCAGTCATGCACCTACTCACTCACCCACTCAATTATCCAGTCACTCACTCACCCACCTACTCACTCACCCACTCAATCATCCAGTCGCTTACTCACCCGCTCAGTCATGCACCTACTCACTCACCCACTCAATTATCCAGTCACTCACTCACCCGCTCAGTCATGCACCTACTCACTCACCCACTCAATTATCCAGTCACTCACTCACCCACTCAATCATCCAGTCACTTACTCACCCGCTCAGTCATGCACCTACTCACTCACCCACTCAATCATCCAGTCACTTACTCACCCGCTCACTCATCCACCTACTCACTCACCCACCTACTCACTCACCCACTCAATCATCCAGTCACTTACTCACCCGCTCAGTCATGCACCTACTCACTCACCCACTCAATTATCCAGTCACTCACTCACCCACTCAATCATCCAGTCACTTACTCACCCGCTCAGTCATGCACCTACTCACTCACCCACTCAATTATCCAGTCACTCACTCACCCACCTACTCACTCACCCACTCAATCATCCAGTCGCTTACTCACCCGCTCAGTCATGCACCTACTCACTCACCCACTCAATTATCCAGTCACTCACTCACCCGCTCAGTCATGCACCTACTCACTCACCCACTCAATTATCCAGTCACTCACTCACCCACCTACTCACCCACCCACTCAATCATCCAGTCACTTACTCACCCGCTCAGTCATGCACCTACTCACTCACCCACTCAATCATCCAGTCACTTACTCACCCGCTCACTCATGCACCTACTCACTCACCCACTCAATTATCCAGTCACTCACTCACCCACCTACTCACTCACCCACTCAATCATCAAGTCACTTACTCACCCGCTCACTCATGCACCTACTCACTCACCCACTCAATTATCCAGTCACTCACTCACCCACCTACTCACTCACCCACTCAATCATCCAGTCACTTACTCACCCGCTCACTCATGCACCTACTCACTCACCCACTCAATTATTCTGTCACTCACTCACCCACCTACTCACTCACCCACTCAATCATCCAGTCACTCACTCACCCACCTACTCACTCACCCACCTACTCACTCACCCACTCACCCACCTACTCACTCACCCACCTACTCACTCACCCACCTACTCACTCACCCACTCAATCATCCAGTCACTCACTCACCTACTCACTCACCCACTCACTCACCCACCTACTCACTCACCCACTCAATCATGCAGTCACTCACTCACCCACCTACTCACTCACCTACTCACTCACCCACCTGCTCACTCACCCACCTACTCCCTCACCCACTCAATCATCCAGTCACTCACTCACCCACCTACTCACTCACCCACTCACTCACCCATCTACTCACTCACCCACCTACTCAATCACTCACCCACTCAATCATCCAGTCACTCACTCACCCACCTACTCACTCACCCAACTACTCACTCACCCACTCAATCATCCAGTCACTCACTCACCCACATACTCACTCACCCACATACTCACCCATTCACTCATGCACTCACTCACCCACCTACTCACTCACCCATTCACTCAATGAAGCCATCCACCCACCCACTCACCCACGCAGTCAGCCAGCGCCTATTGTCGCCTGTACGGCGCACGATGGACGACCGACCATGTCCTTGACGACGACGATGCTGACGACGACGACCGTGCTGATGACGACGATGCTCATGATGTGCGTCGTCTCCGCATCCCTCAGGCTAAAGGAGGTGACCTCACAGAGGGACACTGCGCTGACACAGCTGGACAGCGTGACGGGAGAGGTAGGGCTATAGACACGAGCGCTGTCAGACAACGCCGCTCTCGTCGTCGCTCCTGTCTCAGTAAAACATTCCGGCTCCGGCGTCCCCCACGCTCCGTCTCTTCAGGCTACACCCACCGAGGCCCTTCGCCTTCAGGAGGCCTCGCTCGGGGAGCGGCTCGCCCAGGCCGGGGCCTCCCTCGCCCGGGCCGCCCGCGGCACGGAGCCCGAGGCCCTGCGGGGAGAGCTGGGCCAGCCGGGAGGATCGGTCGAGCGGGAGCGGGCCGAGCCGGCGGGCCTGCGCAGCCGCCTGGAGGAGGCCGAGGCCGGCGCCGCGCGGGTCCGGGCCGAGGAGTTCGAACGGCGGGAGGCCCCGGGGGGGCGGCTGGACGAGCTCCGGGCCTGCCTGGACGAGGAGAGGGCGGCGAGGAAGGCGGCGGAGGCGGCGGCGGCGCGGGCCGAGAGCAGGGCCTCGCGCGGCCAGGCGGCCCGCGGCAGGGAGGCCACCGCCTGGAAGGCGAGGCTGGGCGAGCTGGAGGCTTCGCTGGGCCTGGAGAGAACGGCGGCCGAAAAGTCGAGGGAGGAGCTCGCCAAGGCCCAGGCCAGGGCCGGCCTCCTGCAGGCCGCTCACTCTGAGGAGCGACACAAGCTCAAGGCCCGGATAGGCCAACTCGAGGCTTCGCTCGGCCTGGAGAAAACGGCGGCCGAAAAGTCGAGGGAGGAGATCACCAAGGCCCAGGCCAGGGCCGACCTCCTGCAGGCCACTCACTCTGAGGAGCGACACAAGCTCAAGGCCCGGATAGGCCAACTCGAGGCTTCGCTGGGCCTGGAGAGAGCGGCGGCCGAAAAGTCGAGGGAGGAGATCACCAAGGCCCAGGACAGGGCCGACCTCCTGCAGGCCACTCACTCCGAGGAGCGGCACAAGCTCAAGGCCCGGATAGGCCAACTCGAGGCTTCACTCGGCCTGGAGAAAACGGCGGCCAAAAAGTTGAGGGAGGAGATCACCAAGGCCCAGGACAGGGCCGACCTCCTGCAGGCCGCTCACTCTGAGGAGCGGCACAAGCTCAAGGCCCGGATAGGCCAGCTCGAGGCTTCGCTGGGCCTGGAGAAAATGGCGGCCGAAAAGTCGAGGGAGGAGATCACCAAGGCCCAGGACAGGGCCGACCTCCTGCAGGCCGCTCACTCCGAGGAGCAATACAAGCTGAAGGCCCGGATAGGCCAACTCGAGGCTTCGCTGGGCCTGGAGAGAACGGCGGCCGAAAAGTCGAGGGAGGAGCTCGCCAAGGCCCAGGCCAGGGCCAACCTCCTGCAGGCCGCTCACTCCGAGGAGCAATACAAGCTCAAGGCCCGGATCGGCCAGCTCGAGGCTTCGCTGGGCCTGGAGAGAACGGCGGCCGAAAAGTCGCGGGGGAGACTCGCGGCCGCCGAATCCGGGACGGCGGATTTGCGGGCGCGGCTGGGCGACTTGGAGGCCTCGTTAGGCCTGGAGCAAACAGCGGCCCAGCAGCTGCGAGAGCGGCTCGCGGGGGCCCGGGCGGAGGGGGCCTCGCGCGACCCGCGCGGCCCAGGAGCTGCGGGCCGCACGGCAGGAGCTGGCGCTCGAGCGAGAGGAGTCGCGCCGTCTGCGAGCCTCGCTGGCGCGGCAGCAGGAGGAGGGGGCGGCCGAGGAGGCCCGGCAGGCTGCCGCAGAGGCCCGGTCGCTGGCGCCGCGCCTGGCCGAGGCGGAGGCCTCCCTACGGCGGGAGAGGGAGAGCGGCGAGGGCCTCCGGGCGGCGCTGGGATGCGCGGAGGACGAGGTGAGGCTATGTTAAAGGGGTGCCTTTGCGGATGTGTATGCTTTAACTTTAACATAGCCATTTCTGTGACCAGTCACAAGCTAATCACTCAGCCATTGCAATGCTAAATTCTATGCTAATTCCTTTGTCAAGGGGTGCCTCTGTGGATGTGTATGCTTTAACTTTAACATAGCCATTTCTGTGACCAGTCACAAGCTAATCACTCAGCCATTTCAATGCTAAATTATATGCTAATTCCTTTGTCAAGGCGCTTTGTTTCTTCTCACACAGCTTAAAGGTCGTGATCTCAGCGTGGCTTTCTCACTCCAGCGCTGTCCTCCAGACAGTCTCGTCCCTTCACCTGATGAAGGCCGCTTGTGTTGTGGCCGAAACGTCGTCAGAATATTATTGTGTTATTTTATTTTATCAATTTATTATTTTATTCTCATTCTACGTGACTTTACCGAAAGAACCAACGAAGATGAATCCTTGCAGTCACGAAAGCTTTAAATCGAAATCATTCTCCCGTTCATTTTTGCCGAGTCAGGCAGTAGCTTGCCCACCGGGCCACCCGCCCGCTCCGTTATTGTCCACCTCCCCGCGTGTGTCATTATTGTTTCGATTTAAAGCTTTCGTGACTGCAAGGATTCATCTTCTTTGGTTCTTTCGGTAAAGTCGCCGCCACGTAGAATGACAATAAAACAATAAATTGATAAAATAAAATAACGCGGTAAAATTCTCACGACGTTTCGGCCACAACGCAAGCGGCCTTCATCAGGTGAAGGGACGAGACTGCCTGGAGGACAGCGCAGGGCCGCGCTCCAGCACTGTCCTCCAGACAGTCTCGTCCCTTCACCTGATGAAGGCCGCTTGTGTTGTGGCCGAAACGTCGTGAGAATTTCATTAACTTATTCTTTTATTCTCATCCTACGTGGCGACTTTACCGAAAGAACCAAAGAAGATCATCGTTGTTGTTGATGTTGTTGTTGATGTTGTTGTTGTTGTCGTTGTTGTTGTTGATGTCGTTGTTGTTGTTGTTGATGTCGTTGTTGTTGTTGTTGATGTCGTTGTTGTTGATGTCGTTGTTGTTGATGTCGTTGTTGTTGTTGATGTCGTTGTTGTTGTCGTTGTTGTTGTCGTTGTTGTTGTTGATGTCGTTGTTGTTGATGTCGTTGTTGTTGTTGATGTCGTTGTTGTTGATGTCGTTGTTGTTGATGTCGTTGTTGTTGTTGTCGTTGTTGTTGTCGTTGTTGATGTCGTTGTTGTTGTTGTTGTCGTTGTTGTTGATGTCGTTGTTGTTGTTGATGTCATTGTTGTTGTTGTTGTTTTCGTTGTTGTCGTTGTTGTTGATGTCGTTGTTGTTGATGTCGTTGTTGTTGTTGTTGATGTCGTTGTTGTTGTTGATGTTGTCGTGCGCGTGTCTCGGTCCAGGTCCTGCGGCTGCAGGAGACGGTGCGGCGAGAGTGTGAGGAGCGCTTCCTCCTCACCGAGGCGCTGCACCACGCGCAGGGGCGGCGCGACCGGGCCACTCGCGACCCCTCACCGTGAAACACGCAGAGGGCCGCTGCTGGGCCACCGCTGGGCCACCGCTGGGCCACCGCTGGGCCACACGTCTTGACCACCGCGAGGCCACCGCTGGGCCACGTCTTGACCACTACTGGAGCTCCGCTGGGCCACCGCTGGGACACGTCTTGACCACCGCTGGGCCACCGCTGGGCCACACGTCTTGACCACCGCTGGGCCACCGCTGGGACACTGCTGGGCCATCTCTTGACCACCGCTGGGCCACACGTCTCGACCACCGCTGGGCCACCGCTGGGCCACACGTCTTGACCACCGCGAGGCCACCGCTATGCCACTGCTGGGCCATCTCTTGACCACTACTGGAGCTCTGCTAGGCCACCGCTGGGCCACGTCTTGACCACCGCTGGGCCACTGCTGGGCCATCTCTTGACCACCGCTGGGCCACTGCTGGGCCATCTCTTGACCACCGCTGGGCCACTGCTGGGCCATCTCTAAGCTACTGCTGGTTCACCGAAGGGCCGTTTAATCGGCCCCCAGATGAGAACTCAAGTAAACCCGTAGACTCGTAGAGATACACAGAGACCCATAGAGATATGGGTCTCTGTGGGTCTCTGTGTGAGTCGGTATGTGTCTGTGTATCAGTGTGAATGTGTGGGTCCCTGTGTGAGTCTGTGGGTCTCTGTGGGTCTCTGTGTGAGTCGGTATGTCTCTGTGTGAGTCGGTATGTGTCTGGGCGAGTCTGTGGGTCTCTGTGCGAGTCTGTGGGTCTCTGTGCGAGTCTGTATGTATCTGTGTATCAGTGTGAATGTGTGGGTCTCTGTGCGAGTCTGTGGGTTTCTGTGCGAGTCTGTGGGTATTTGTATGAGTCTGTGGGTCTCTCTGTGAGTTGGTATGTATCTGGGCGAGTCTGTGGGTCTCTGTGCGAGTCTGCATGTATCTGTGTATCAGTGTGAGTCTACAGGTCTCTGTGTGAGACTGCCCCAACAGTCTGTTAAGGCCACACGGGGGATCTCCGTCTTAGGCAGCGGTGGTCTCGAGGCATAGAAGACGAAACACTGGGTTGATTTAGACAGGTACTGTGTTTGATTTAAAGAGGCACGGGCGCAGCCCTGCAAGTGCTGGCTCACGGACGATGCCACCGGCCTTAATCAAGTCAACGGGACGTAGATGTGATCAGTCTGTACAGCAGGAGGGTTGTGGTGTGATGAGGAGGGTGGTGGCACCTGACGAATGCGATGGTGCGTGAAATAAACGATGGTGAGGGTGACGGTGAGTGGTCAGTGATCGGTGAGCGCCGAGATGTTCACTGCAGTGCCTGGGCATGGATCCCATAGAAGGTCTATGGGCTCATGTTAAGAGATAGGGAACCGGTTCCTATGGAAGGTCTATGGGCCCATGTTAAGAGATAGGGAACCGGTTCCCATAGAAAGTCTATGGGCCCATGTTAAGAGATGGGGACCCGGTTCCCATAGAAAGCGTATGGTCCCATGTTAAGAGATGGGGAACCGGTTCCCATAGAAAGCGTATGGTCCCATGTTAAGAGATAGGGAACCGGTTCCCATATAAGGTCTATGGGCCCATGTTAAGAGATAGGGAACCGGTTCCCATAGAAAATCTATGGCCCCATGTTAAGAGATGGGGAATCGGTTCCCATAGAGGCCTATGGTCCCATGTTAAGAGATAGGGCACCGGTTCCCATATAAGGTCTATGGGCCCATGTTAAGAGATAGGGAACCGGTTTCCATAGAAAGTCTATGGCCCCCATGTTAAGAGATAGGGAACCGGTTCCCATAGAAAGTCTATGGCCCCATGTTAAGAGATAGGGAAACCGGTTCCCATAGAAAGTCTATGGCCCCATGTTAAGAGATAGGGAACCGGTTCCCATAGAAAGTCTATGGCCCCATGTTAAGAGATAGGGAACCGGTTCCCATAGAAGGTCTATGGCCCCATGTTAAGAGATAGGGAACCGGTTCCTATGGAAGGTCTATGGGCCCATGTTAAGAGATAGGGAACCGGTTTCCATAGAAAGTCTATGGCCCCCATGTTAAGAGATAGGGAACCGGTTCCCATAGAAAGTCTATGGCCCCATGTTAAGAGATAGGGAACCGATTCCTGTAGAAGGTATATGGTCCCATGTTAAGAGATAGGGAACCGGTTCCCATAGAAGGTCTATGGCCCCATGTTAAGAGATAGGGAAACCGGTTCCCATAGAAGGTCTATGGCCCCATGTTAAGAGATAGGGAACCGGTTCCCATAGAAGGTCTATGGCCCCATGTTAAGAGATAGGGAACCGATTCCTGTAGAAGGTATATGGTCCCATGTTAAGAGATAGGGAACCGGTTCCCATAGAAGGTCTATGGCCCCATGTTAAGAGATAGGGAACCGGTTCCCATAGAAGGTCTATGGCCCCATGTTAAGAGATAGGGAACCGGTTCCCATAGAAGGTCTATGGCCCCATGTTAAGAGATAGGGAACCGGTTCTTGTAGACGGTATATGGTCCCATGTTAAGAGATAGGGAACCGGTTCCCATAGAAGGTCTATGGCCCCATGTTAAGAGATAGGGAACCGGTTCCCATAGAAGGTCTATGGCCCCATGTTAAGAGATCGGGAACCGGTTCCTATGGAAGGTCTATGGGCCCATGTTAAGAGATAGGGAACCGGTTTCCATAGAAAGTCTATGGCCCCCATGTTAAGAGATAGGGAACCGGTTCCCATAGAAAGTCTATGGCCCCATGTTAAGAGATAGGGAACCGATTCCTGTAGAAGGTATATGGTCCCATGTTAAGAGATAGGGAACCGGTTCCCATAGAAGGTCTATGGCCCCATGTTAAGAGATAGGGAACCGATTCCTGTAGAAGGTATATGGTCCCATGTTAAGAGATAGGGAACCGGTTCCCATAGAAGGTCTATGGCCCCATGTTAAGAGATAGGGAAACCGGTTCCCATAGAAGGTCTATGGCCCCATGTTAAGAGATAGGGAACCGGTTCCCATAGAAGGTCTATGGCCCCATGTTAAGAGATAGGGAACCGATTCCTGTAGAAGGTATATGGTCCCATGTTAAGAGATAGGGAACCGGTTCCCATAGAAGGTCTATGGCCCCATGTTAAGAGATAGGGAACCGGTTCCCATAGAAGGTCTATGGCCCCATGTTAAGAGATAGGGAACCGGTTCCCATAGAAGGTCTATGCCCCCATGTTAAGAGATAGGGAACCGGTTCTTGTAGAAGGTATATGGTCCCATGTTAAGAGATAGGGAACCGGTTCCCATAGAAGGTCTATGGCCCCATGTTAAGAGATAGGGAACCGGTTCCTATGGAAGGTCTATGGGCCCATGTTAAGAGATAGGGAACCGGTTTCCATAGAAAGTCTATGGCCCCCATGTTAAGAGATAGGGAACCGGTTCCCATAGAAAGTCTATGGCCCCATGTTAAGAGATAGGGAACCGATTCCTGTAGAAGGTATATGGTCCCATGTTAAGAGATAGGGAACCGGTTCCCATAGAAGGTCTATGGCCCCATGTTAAGAGATAGGGAAACCGGTTCCCATAGAAGGTCTATGGCCCCATGTTAAGAGATAGGGAACCGGTTCCCATAGAAGGTCTATGGCCCCATGTTAAGAGATAGGGAACCGGTTCCCATAGAAGGTCTATGGCCCCATGTTAAGAGATAGGGAACCGATTCCTGAAGGTATATGGTCCCATGTTAAGAGATAGGGAACCGGTTCCCATAGAAGGTCTATGGCCCCATGTTAAGAGATAGGGAACCGGTTCTTGTAGAAGGTATATGGTCCCATGTTAAGAGATAGGGAACCGGTTCCCATAGAAGGTCTATGGCCCCATGATAAGAGATAGGGAACCGGTTCCTATGGAAGGTCTATGGGCCCATGTTAAGAGATAGGGAACCGGTTTCCATAGAAAGTCTGTGGCCCCCATGTTAAGAGATAGGGAACCGGTTTCCAAAGAAAGTCTATGGCCCCCATGTTAAGAGATAGGGAACCGGTTTCCATAGAAGGTATATGGCCCCATGTTAAGAGATAGGGAAACCGGTTCCCATAGAAGGTCTATGGCCCCATGTTAAGAGATAGGGAACCGGTTCCCATAGAAGGTCTATGGCCCCATGTTAAGAGATAGGGAACCGATTCCTGTAGAAGGTATATGGTCCCATGTTAAGAGATAGGGAACCGGTTCCCATAGAAGGTCTATGGCCCCATGTTAAGAGATAGGGAACCGGTTCCCATAGAAGGTCTATGGCCCCATGTTAAGAGATAGGGAACCGGTTCCCATAGAAGGTCTATGCCCCCATGTTAAGAGATAGGGAACCGGTTCTTGTAGAAGGTATATGGTCCCATGTTAAGAGATAGGGAAACCGGTTCCCATAGAAGGTCTATGGCCCCATGTTAAGAGATAGGGAACCGGTTCCTATGGAAGGTCTATGGGCCCATGTTAAGAGATAGGGAACCGGTTTCCATAGAAAGTCTATGGCCCCCATGTTAAGAGATAGGGAACCGGTTCCCATAGAAAGTCTATGGCCCCATGTTAAGAGATAGGGAACCGATTCCTGTAGAAGGTATATGGTCCCATGTTAAGAGATAGGGAACCGGTTCCCATAGAAGGTCTATGGCCCCATGTTAAGAGATAGGGAAACCGGTTCCCATAGAAGGTCTATGGCCCCATGTTAAGAGATAGGGAACCGGTTCCCATAGAAGGTCTATGGCCCCATGTTAAGAGATAGGGAACCGGTTCCCATAGAAGGTCTATGGCCCCATGTTAAGAGATAGGGAACCGATTCCTGAAGGTATATGGTCCCATGTTAAGAGATAGGGAACCGGTTCCCATAGAAGGTCTATGGCCCCATGTTAAGAGATAGGGAACCGGTTCTTGTAGAAGGTATATGGTCCCATGTTAAGAGATAGGGAACCGGTTCCCATAGAAGGTCTATGGCCCCATGATAAGAGATAGGGAACCGGTTCCTATGGAAGGTCTATGGGCCCATGTTAAGAGATAGGGAACCGGTTTCCATAGAAAGTCTGTGGCCCCCATGTTAAGAGATAGGGAACCGGTTTCCAAAGAAAGTCTATGGCCCCCATGTTAAGAGATAGGGAACCGGTTCCCATAGAAAGTCTATGGCCCCATGTTAAGAGATGGGGAACCGGTTCCCATAGAAGGTCTATGGCCCCATGTTAAGAGATAGGGAACCGGTTTCCATAGAAAGTCTATGGCCCCCATGTTAAGAGATAGGGAACCGGTTCCCATAGAAGGTCTATGGCCCCATGTTAAGAGATAGGGAACCGGTTCCCATAGAAAGTCTGTGGCCCCTATGTTAAGACATAGGGAACCGGTTCCCATAGAAAGTCTATGTCCCCATGTTAAGAGATAGGGAACCGGTTTCCATAGAAAGTCTATGGCCCCATGTTAAGAGATAGGGAACCGGTTCCCATAGAAGGTCCTATGGCCTTTTGGCGTCCTCTGGCTCAGAGGCTCAAAAGAAAGCTGTCTGGTGTGGACCAATCAGCTTCGAGGACAATGCATCATATTATCAGAGTATTTTTTTTGCATTCTGACCGCAAGTATTGTGGTTAATGCAGTTTCATGATTCCTTGTAAAAGGTTTCAATTTGGTGTTTTAACATCTTAACGCAGCTGCTTTGTTGCCAGAAAAAAAGGGTTTAAAAAAACCTATTATCATATTTTGGTACTGGCAAAGGAGGTCCCATAACGGTATTGATGAATCGATAGGTGCTGTGGCTGGGCATGGATGAAGGCAGGTGATGGGTCGTGTAAAAGGGCAGAGGCCTCGTGGCCAGATATCACAGCGCCCAGAGAATCAGAAGATATTTATACTTTTCGATTTAAAGCTTTCGTGACTGCAATGATTCATCTTCTTTGGTTCTTTCGGTAAAGTCACGTAGAATGAGAATAAAATAATAAATTGATAAAATAAAATAACACAATAATATTCTCAGGACGTTTCGGCCACTTGTGTTGTGGCCGAAACGTCTCACGTAGAATGAGAATAAAATAATAAATTGATAAAATAAAATAACACAATAATATTCTCAGGACGTTTCGGCCACTTGTGTTGTGGACGTTTCGGCCACTTGTGTTGTGGCCGAAACGTCGTGAGAATATTATTGTGTTATTTTATTTTATCAATTTATTATTTTATTCTCATTCTACGTGACTTTACCGAAAGAACCAAAGAAGATATTTATACTGTGTAGGAACCTCCTGGTTACTACACCACCAGCAGCCCACAGGGGATGATTATTGTGGCTGTCCGTCCGTCGTGCATCCAAGAATGGGAGGGGTAGGGGTGGCGCTGGGTGGGGAGGGGAGGGGCTGGGTGGGGAGGGAGGGGAGGGGCTGGGTGGGGAGGGGCTGGGTGGGGAGGGAGGGGAGGGGCTGGGTGGGGAGGGGCTGGGTGGGGAGGGGCTGGGTGGGGAGGGTGGGGCTGGGTGGGGAGGGGCTGGGTGGGGAGGGGCTGGATGGGGAGGGGCTGGGTGGGGAGGGGCTGGATGGGGAGGGGCTGGGGTGGGGAGGGGCTGGGTGGGGAGGGGCTGGGTGGAGAGGGAGGGTGGGAGGGGCTGGGTGGGGAGGGGCTGGGTGGGGAGGGGCTGGGTGGGCTGGATGGGGAGGGGCTGGGGTGGGGAGGGGCTGGGTGGGGAGGGGCTGAGTGGGGAGGGGCTGGGTGGGGAGGGACCGGTCACCCCGTGGTGCCCCCCTTATAAAACTCAACGTTTCACCAACTCACGCCGGCTTGTGCCCGCCCTCACAGTCGGGCATATTGTTGCGGAACACACCACGTGGTGGTGCCGCCATTGTTGTTGACCCTGGCCATTGACCGAGGCAACCCGACGTTCCTACCAGCTCCCTCCCGCAGGAGGAGGAATCCCATCGCTGTCAACCCATACGGTTTTATAGGGCCACTTTTTTAAAATTTTCTTGTTGTGGTTTTCACACCTGATGATGATTGCTTGTATTGCAGTCGAAAACGTCGTGATAATTTTTATTGTTCTATATTTTTATTGTTTTATTGTTTCCCTTCAACGTGACTTTACCGAAAGAACCAAGAATATTTTGATTTAAAGCTTTCGTGACTCCAGTAATTCATATTCTTAGTTCTTTCGGTAAAGTCACGTTGAAGGGAAACAATAAAATAATAAAATATATATAAAACAATAAAAATTCTCACGACGTTTCAACCATAACACAAACGGTCGTCATCAGGTGTGTCGGTTTGCATTAATTTATTTGTGTTATGGTCGAAACGTCGTGAGAATTTTTATTGTTTTATATATATTTTATTATTTTATTGTTTCCCTTCAACGTGACTTTACCGAAAGAACTAAGAATATGAACCAAGAATATGCTGAACTCAGCCCTCCCACCCACCCACCCACTTTCCTTTCTGGCTCCCACCCCGCCTAACCTAGATATAAACCAGATCGTCTGTGTACTCGACACAGATATTCTTCTGTGACTGTTCCACCTGAAGACGGAAGCTTGTGTTGCCTCCGAAACGTCGTGATTTTATTTTTTTATTTTGGCTTATTTTGTTTTATTTGTTACCTACTACGTGACTTTACCGAATGAAACCAAAGAGTATGAATCCTTGCGGCCAAGAAAGCTTCAAATCTATAAATTTCCCAAATACGCCTTTAAAGATCAGACCACCTTCTAGATTTAAAGCTTTCGTGACTGCAAGGATCCATACTCTTTGGTTCTATTCGGTAAAGTCACGTAGTAGGTAAAAAATAAGACGACAAAAATCACGACGTTTCGGCCACAAACACAAGTGGCCTTCATCAGGTGAAGGGGACCGTACTGTCACGAGGACAGCGCTGGAGTGAAGACAGTCCAGCCCAGGCCGAAACGTCGTGAATTTTGTGTTTTATTTTTTTACCTACTACGTGACTTTACCGAATAGAACCAAAGAGTATCAGACCACCTGTTAGCCATCGTTGTCAACGCGTTGCCCAGAACCTTCTCCAGAGGGCACATCTCCCGTGGTTATCGATGCAATTCTCCAAAGTGTTAACATTTTTTTGAAACACACTAACATTTTAATTCTGAAACGACAGCACGACGTCACCGCGCGTTTGTGGTGACGTCACCACGCACGTCGACTCCGCAAACCCCCCCTCTCCCGCCCCACCGATGTAACCGTGCGTGGTGACGTCACCGCGCTGTGTGACCGTGCGCGCTGACGTCACCGCGCACGTCTGACCTTGGCCGGTGGAGGGGGGGGGGTAAGGGGGCCGCGCACCAGGGTGCGCGCTGACGTCATCACACGCAGAGTTCTCTGTCCCGGTTTTACGTGATGATGTCATGTGGTCGCGTCACCCACATGCGGCGGGGGGGCGGCGGTTTCGCTTAAGTGCAGTGACGTCATCGCGCGTTGGTGATGACGCAACCACGCACGTCGGCTCCGGCCCCCTCCCCCACCACCAAGGTCGGACGTGCGCGGTGACGTTCACGCGCTATGGACGTGGGCGCTGACGTCACCGCGCACAAGAGTTGTCCGTCCTGGCTTACGTGATGACGTAGATAGTCGCGTTGCCCAATAGCGGCGGGGGGCGGTTTCGCTTAAGTGTAGTGACGTCATCGCGCGTTAGTGATGACGTAGCCACGCACATCGGCTCCGCCAACCCCCCCCCCACCAAGGTCGGGACGTGCGTGGTGACGTCGCGCGCAGGCTCAAGAGACGCGCTCCCATTGGCCGGCGAGGACACACCTCCCGGCGGGTTACGTCATTGCGTCGCTTGTCAATGTCTGCCCAGGCGATGTTCGCGTCTCTGTGGAGGTGAACACCACCACAACCACCTCCACCACAACCACCACCACCACAACCACCTCCACCACAACAACCACCACAACCACCTCCACCACAACAACCACAACAACCACTATCACCACAACCACTATCACCACAACCACCTCCACCACAACAACCACCTCCACCACAACAACCACAACCACCTCCACCACAACAACCACCACCACAACCACCTCCACCACAACAACCACTATCACCACAACAACAACCACCACAACAACAACCACCACCACTACTACCAACACCACTATCACCACAACAACCACCACAACCACCACAACAACCACCACCACTACTACCACCACCACTATCGCCACCACAACAACCACCACTACCACAGCTACCACCACTACCACAACCACCACTACCACCAGCACAACCACCATTATCACTACCACCACTACCACCACAACCACCACTACCACCACAACCACCACTACCACCACAACCACCACCACCACTACTAGCCACTACCACAACCACCACCACCACTACCACCAGCACAACCACCATTATCA
>NW_022638457.1:0-30085 GCF_010993605.1 Petromyzon marinus
ACTTTGACCGTCCAGCCACTCCAGCAGCCATTTCTCAGTATCCACCTGCATGAGGTCGAAAGAGGAATTGTTGCCAGGAGTCATTACATCCACTACATCCAGCAATCTCTCAGGATTCACCTGTATGGTGTCGAAAGATTCATTTTGTTCAGGACTCACTGCAGCACTTTGCATTTCACCTTTTGATTTCACTTCACTCTCATTGCGGATCTTCGCATGCTTGTTTCGGGGTGATGATCGTGTCCTCTCCAACGGAGAACAATTGAATGGCTTCTCACCCGTGTGTGTTTTATGGTGTCTGTTAAGGTTTGATTTCTGTGCAAATGCCTTCCCACACACAGAGCACTTGAATGGCTTCTCGCCCGTGTGTATTTTCTTGTGAGTGTTAAGATTTGATTTCTGTGCAAATGCCTTCCCACACACAGAGTACTTGAATGGCTTCTCGCCCGTGTATGCGTGGCACGGTTTAGAGTTAATCTGCTCCATGTGACAGATTCTACAGAGCAGAGTAACAGTCGCGGGTGTTGTTGAGAGTTAACGGCGCCCTCTAAGCTGCGTGGCTCAAATCGCCAAAAAGCAAACTCTCACGAACGTCCAACCGAGACAAAGTAACGTCTCGTAAGTCGGACTACACACGCGATTACCTGGCTATCCACTAACAAAGACACTTACTTGTTGATGCACGGCGTATCGATGACCCTGTAACCCGTCTGAAGAGATCGCCACGAACTCTCCCGAAGCAAAGTCGCCAACCAGTCGCCAAGCAATCGTGCTCACCAGGCTGTGTCTCGCAGGAGAAGTGAAATCTGCAGAGCAATGAGTCGAGCGTTTATCCTCAGGAAAATTCCTCTCCAAATGGTCTTGAGGTCTGATTATAAGCCCCTTATAACTCCCCTCTAGCATCCAAATCCTTTGTTCTCGATTTGGCCTATCACGGACTTACAAATCTACAATTGCATTCAATTGTAGATTTGTAACTTTTACAATCCGCATATAAATCAACAAAGCTTAGCTAATCTGGCCTTTTAAATTAAACCTTAATATGTTTGTACATCCCACTGCATAATTGTACGCTTCCGTTTGAATAAAATGTACATCTCCATGCATAATTCCGTGCTTCCTGTTAATTTGCTAATATTCACCTCGCAATGTCCTCTACACTGCTGCAAGATTTTCAGGATTTAAAAGCGATACACAGTCTGAATTATCAACATAAAGAGTTTTATTTGGACTAAGAGGTGCAAATTTACACTGTACTGACTTTGTTTCATAAATATATTTAAGGACACTCGTGTTGAGCAGGGTGCTTCTAGCAAACGAGTGTGTTATGTTATGATTTCTGTCATAAACTTTGAATAATCATCTGAATGGTTTAGCCTATAAGCGTGGTTTATAATAACGTTACTCAATAATAATCAATCTTCACCATTTAGTCTGTAACATACGACCTTCGGTGTGTGTGTATATACACCAGTGTGTATTTGTTCAATATTTTGCACGTGTTTAATATTTTTGACGTGTTTTTTTACGGTAATTGCGTTGAATATTGAGGGGATACCAGCCCCTAGACTGAAATGTGATAATGGCTGCGTTACAAAATAATAAACAACGCTTACAAACTATTCCATCCAGATGGGTTAAAAAACAACCAGCAATTGTAACCATTTAAATTGATGGAATATAACAATTCACCTCCGTTCTCTAGACACACCTTGATCAACAAGAGTCCTTAAACACATTAATAAAACCACGTCAGCCCGCTATAAAGCATGCGCCTCTTAGTCTAAGTATATCTCCATCAACATTGCAATATTTATTACTGTATTTCACAGGTAAGGCCGATACATCGATAGCAGTTTACAGGCCATTGTAAATGTGCAAACTAACAACATGCACATAATTATTCAAGAAGATGCCAATCCATATTCAAAAGCAAGTGAACAATGATGCAGTGAAATGAACATTCCTACTTAGGCTTAAGCACAATGGCCACATGAGCTTAGGTATGTTGATAGATTATGAGGAGCGTCACCTACGAGGATAACAATTGAATGCAAGGAAGTTCATGAAGACAATTACAAATGATTCTAGAGAGATTACTTAAATGGGAAGAATAATCTCAACCGGTGTGCCGTAGCAAAGGCGAACAAATGGAATTAAATAAACAAAACTAATGACTTCACTAACACTCATTAAACACGGGGCCACTATTTAAAACATTATTAATGATTCCAAGCGTTTGTATTGGAATACAGAGAATGAATTAGAATGTCACGCGTTTCTGGCATTCGCTTGACGTTCTTCAGTGTTGTGGGGCATCTAAGATTCAGATCGTTGGTTCAATCTGTTAAAATAATCACAAAACCCCGCTATCCTAGTCTGCTACTGTTTGTATGTACGTGGATCTGTACTGCTGTGTACGTACACTCGTGTGTGTATGCGCACAGCTGTAAATAGACAGTCGTATTTGAATGCACACGTGTGAATGGCTACTCGTCTGTACTATCAGTTATCTTTAAAAACAATTCAGGTTTTTTTATTAATCTGCAAGGAAATTCACGTTAATTCTCGTATCGACATCTTTATTAAGACGCGTGCTCAAACAGTAAAGGAACTAGGCCAATTATTTCCCCAATAGGAATTCAAACAGTTAAAACATATTCTCAAAATCAAACACGTAAATGTCGATTTCCCCATTGACGTCCTTATCGACTGAAGCCATTCGTCCACAAGTCCAAGCCATCAAACACAGGAACAACGAACGAGCAATCCACGCGCACTCTGAAAGCTATCATTTGAAGTTATTTTTTTTCATTAAACAATAAAGAAAATTGAGGAAAAAGGTTTAAAATATAGGGCAACGTTATGATCACAGTCTTTCTCCAACTTTAGCTCAACAAGGCCACTTAGTGACGACAGTAAAATCAGGAATTGGACCACCTCACAACCACTGTGCATCACACCACATCAACAAGTAATCCGATATGACTACAAAGCACCACCTTAACGTGACGAAGTCTAGAAGGAACTTCAACACTCAAGTAGCTGTGAGAAGATGACAACACGTGGCACCTTCTACCATAAACACCACACATTTAACAGTCCCGATGATACAACCACCAGACGAAGCAACGCATCTATCGAAGTATAAAATTGTTGTCATCCTGAAATAAGTGAACACTTCTGGAGCTTAAAAGGAATTCCTTTTTATCCCAACACATCATAGAGCATTCACAACATCGCTCTAGCTTGGAGTACTGGAAATCAAGGAAGTAATAATGTGTACCTTATTGATTGATCTAACAGAGACACAAACATGCACGTTCCATGACTTCAAGAGTTAACAGAAGTCCTCAATATTTTGACCCTCCCGCCACTCCAGCAGCGATTTCTCAGCATCCACCTGCATGGGGTCGAAAGAGTAATTGTTGCCAGGACTCATTACCTCCACTACATCCAGGCATCCCGTGTGAGTTTTCTGGTGACTGTGAAGATTTGATTTCCATGCAAATGCCTTCCCACACGCAGAGCAAGTGAATGGCTTCTCGCCCGTGTGAGTTTTCTGGTGACTGTGAAGAATTGTTTTCCGTGCAAATGCCTTCCCACACACAGAGCACCTGAATGGCTTATCACCCGTGTGTGTTTTCTGGTGTCTGCTAAGAGTTGATTTCCGTGAAAATGCCTTCACACACACAGAACAATGGAATGGCTTCTCGCCCGTGTGGGCTTGGCACTGTGGAGAGTTCATCTGCTCCATGTGACTGATTCTACAGAGCAGAGTAACAGTCGCGGGTGTTGTTGAGAGTTAACGGTGCCCTCTATGCTGCGTGGATGTGTGGCTCAAATCGCCAAAAAGCAAACTCTCACGAACGTCCAACCGAGACAAAGTAACGTCTCGTAAGTCGGACTACACACGCGATTACCTGGCTATCCACTAACAAAGACACTTACTTATTGATGTACGGTGTATCGATGTCCCTGTAACCCGTCTAAAGAGATCGCCACGAACTCTCCCGAAGCAAAGTCGCCAACCAGTCGCCAAGCAATCGTGCTCGCCAGGCTGAGTCTCGCAGGAGAAGGGAAATCTGCAGAGCGATGAGTCGAGCGTCTATCCTCAGGAAAATCCCTCTCGAAATGGTCTTGAGGTCTGATTTTAAGCCCCTTATAACTCCCCTCTAGCATCCAAATCCTTTGTTCTCGATTTGGCCTATCATAGACTTTGCATTCAATTGTTAATTTTTACATTAACAATCCGCATATCAATCAACGTTGCTTAGCTAATCTGGCCATTTAAATTAAACCTTAATAAGTATGTACATCCCACTACATAATTGTACACTTCCGTTTGAATAAAGATGTACATCTCCATGCATAATTCCGTGCTTCCTGTTGATTTGCTAATATTCACCCCGCAATGTCCTCTACACTGCTGCAAGTTTAAAGGATTAAACAACGACACATAGTCTAAAGAATCAAAATGCTGTTGTCCAGTTTGATTTGGACAACGAGGTGCAAATTTACAGTGTACTGACTTTGTTTCATAAATATATTGAAGGACACTCGTGTTGAGCGGGGTGTTTCTAGAAAACGAGGATGTTATGTTATAATTTCCGTCATAAACTTTGAGTAGTCATCTCAAAGTATGTATGTACACCCCTGTATATGCACACTCGTGCGTCAATGCACACCGCTGTATATATATACAGTCGTGTTAGGATACACACTCGTGTGTGCATGGCTACTTGTCCATATTCTTTTAAGGAAGGAAATGGTAGCAATAATGTACGATCAGTCTGTTAAGAGCTGATTCATCCGCAAATGCCTTCCCACAAACAGAGCACTTGAATGGCTTCTCTGCCGTGTGAGTTTTCTGGTGACTCTGAAGATGTGATTTCTGTGAAAATTCCTTCCCACACACAGAGCAATTGAATGGCTTCTCGCCCGTGTGTGTTTTCTGGTGTCTGCTAAGAGTTGATTTCCGTGAAAATGCCTTCACACACACAGAACAATTGAATGGCTTCTCGCCCGTGTGTGTTTTCTGGTGTCTGCTAAGAGTTGATTTCCGTGAAAATGCCTTCACACCCACAGAACAATGGAATGGCTAACAGAGACACAAACATGCACATTCCAGGACTTCAAGAGTTAACAGAAGTCCTCAAAACTTTGACCAATCCAGCCACTCCAGCAGCGATTTCTCAGCATCCACCTGCATGGGATCGAAAGAGGAATTGTGGTCAGGGCTCATTACATCCAGCAATCTCTCAGTATCCAGCTGCATGAGGTCGAAAGAGGAATTGTTGCCAGGAGTCATTACATCCACTACATCCAGGCATCTCTCAGGATTCACCTGTATAGGGTCGACAGATTCATTTTGTTCAGGACTCACTGCAGCACTTTGCATTTCACCTTTTGATTTCACTTCACTCTCATTGCAGATCTTCGCATGCTTGTTTCGGGGTGATGACCGTGTCCTCTCCAACGGAGAACAATTGAATGACTTCTCGCCCGTGTGTGTTTTCTGGTGTCTGTTAAGAGATGATTTCTCTGCAAATGCCTTCCCACAAACAGAACAATTGAATGGCTTCTCAACCGAGTGTGTTTTCTGGTGTCTGTTAAGATTTGATTTCCGTGAAAATGCCTTCCCACACACAGAGCACTTGAATGGCTTCTCACCAGTGTGTGTTTTCTTGTGAGTGTTAAGATTTGATTTCTGTGCAAATGCCTTCCCACACACAGAGCACTTGAATGGCTTCTCGCCCGTGTGTATTTTCTTGTGAGTGTTAAGATTTGATTTCTGTGCAAATGCCTTCCCACACACAGAGCACTTGAATGGCTTCTCGCCCGTGTGTGTTTTCTGGTGTCTGTTAAGAGTTGATTTCCGTGAAAATGCCTTCACACACACAGAGCAATTGAATGGCTTCTCGCCCGTGTGGGCTTGGCACTGTGGAGAGTTAATCTGCTCCATGTGACAGATTCTACAGAGCAGAGTAACAGTCGCGGGTGTTGTTGAGAGTTAACGGCGCCCTCTTAAGCTGCGTGGATCAAATCGCCAAAAAGCAAACTCTCACGAACGTCCAACCGAGACAAAGTAACGTCTCCGTAAGTCGGACTACACACGCGATTACCAGGCTATGCACTAACAAAGACACTTACTTGTTGATGCACGGTGTATCGATGACCCTGTAACCTGTCTAAAGAGATCGCCACGAACTCTCCCGAAGCAAAGTCGCCAACCAGTCGCCAAGCAATCGTGCTCGCCAGGCTGAGTCTCGCATGGAGAAGGGAAATCTGCAGAGCGATGAGTCGAGCGTCTATCCTCAGGAAAAATTCCTCTCCAAATGGTTTTGAGGTCTGATTTTAAGCCCCTTATAACTCCCCTCTAGCATCCAAATCCTTTGTTCTCGATTTGGCCTATCATGGACTTTGCATTCAATTGTAGATTTGTAACATTTACAATCCGCATATAAATCAACAAAGCTTAGCTAATCTGGCCATTTAAATTAAACCTTAATATGTATGTACATCCCACTGCATAATTGTACGCTTCCGTTTGAATAAAATGTACATCTCCATGCATAATTCCGTGCTTCCTGTTGATTTGCCAATATTCACCCCGCAATGTCCTCTACACTGCTGCAAGTTTAAAGGATTAAACAACGACACATAGTCTAAAGAATCAAAATGCTGTTGTCCAGTTTGATTTGGACAACGAGGTGCAAATTTACAGTGTACTGACTTTGTTTCATAAATATATTGAAGGGCACTCGTGTTGAGCGAGGTGTTTCTAGAAAACGAGGATGTTATGTTATAATTTCCGTCATAAACTTTGAGTAGTCATCTCAAAGTATGTATGTACACCCCTGTATATGCACACTCGTGCGTGAATGCACACCGCTGTATATATATACAGTCGTGTTAGGATACACACTCGTGTGTGCATGGCTACTTGTCCATATTCTTTTTAAGGAAGGAAATGGTAGCAATAATGTACGATCAGTCATCTTTAAGAACACAAATCAGGTCTTTATTAATCTTTATTAATTCGCTTTTCAAACAGTTAAGGAACTATGAAAATAATTTCACTTTCATTAATTCAACAGTCATAAAATATTCTCAAAATCAAACACGTGAACATCTTAATCCTTCCCAATTGACGTCCTTATCGACTGAAGCCATTCGTCCACAAGTCCAAGCCATCAAACACAGGAACAACGAACGCACATTCTGAAACCGACACTTTGAAGAAGTTTTTTTTAATCAAACAATAAAGAAAATTAAAGAAAAATGTTTAAAATATAGGGCAACGTTATGATCACAGTCTTTCTCCAACTTTAGCTCAACAAGGCCACTTAGTCACGACAGTAAAATCAGGAATTGGACCACCTCACAACCACTGTGCATCACACCACATCAACAAGTAATCCGATATGACTACAAAGCACCACCTTAACGTGACGAAGTCTAGAAGCAACTTCAACACTCAAGTAGCTGTGAGAAGATGACAACACGTGGCACCTTCTACCATAAACACCACACATTTAACAGTCCCGATGATACAACCACCAGACGAAGCAACGCATCTGTGGAAGTATAAAATTGTTGTCATCCTGAAATAAGTGAACACTTCTGGAGCTTAAAAGGAATTCCTTTTTATCCCAACACATCATAGAGCATTCACAACATCGCTCTAGCTTGGAGTACTGGAAATCACGGAAATAATAATGTTTACCTTATCGATTGATCTAACAGAGACACAAACATGCACATTCCAGGACTTCAAGAGTTAACAGAAGTCCTCAAAACTTTGACCCTCCAGCCACTCCAGCAGCGATTTCTCAGCATCCACCTGCATGAGGTCGAAAGAGTAATTGTTGCCAGGACTCATTACCTCCACTACATCCAGGCATCCCGTGTGAGTTTTCTGGTGACTGTGAAGATTTGATTTCCATGCAAATGCCTTCCCACACGCAGAGCAAGTGAATGGCTTCTCGCCCGTGTGAGTTTTCTGGTGACTCTGAAGATGTGATTTCTGAGAAAATTCCTTCCCACACACATAGGCACCTGAATGGCTTATCACCCGTGTGTGTTTTCTGGTGACTCTGTAAGATGTGATTTCCTGTGCAAATGCCTTCCCACACACAGAGCAATTGAACTGGCTTCTCGCCCGTTTGTGTTTTCTGGTATTTGTTAAGAGCTGATTTATCCGCAAATGCCTTCCCACACACAGAGCACTTGAATGGCTTCTCGCCCGTGTGTGTTTTCTTGTGAGTGTTAAGATTTGATTTCTATGCAAATGCCTTCCCACAGACAGAGCACTTGAATGGCTTTTCGCCCGTGTGTATTTTCTTGTGAGTATTTTCTTGCGAGTGTTAAGATTTGATTTCTGTGCAAATGCCTTCCCACACACAGAGCAATTGAACGGGTTCTCGCCCGTGTATGCGTGGCACGGTTTATAGTTCATCTGCTCCATGTGACTGATTCTACAGAGCAGAGTAACAGTCGCGGGTGTTGTTGAGAGTTAACGGCGCCCTCTAAGCTGCGTGGCTCAAATCGCCAAAAAGCAAACTCTCACGAACGTCCAACCGAGACACAGTAACGCCCCGTAAGACGGACTACACACGCGATTACCTGGCTATCCACTAACAAAGACACTTACTTGTTGATGCACGGTGTATCGATGACCCTGTAACCCGTCTAAAGAGATCGCCACGAACTCTCCCGAAGCAAAGTCGCCAACCAGTCGCCAAGCAATCGTGCTCGCCAGGCTGAGTCTCGCAGGAGAAGGGAAATCTGCAGAGCGATGAGTCGAGCGTCTATCCTCAGGAAAATTCCTCTCCAAATGATCTTGAGGTCTGATTTTAAGCCCCTTATAACTCCCCTCTAGCATCCAAATCCTTTGTTCTCGATTTGGCCTATCATGGACTTTGCATTCAATTGTTAATTTTCACATTAACAATCCGCATATCAATAAATCTGGCCCATATCAATAAATCTGGCACATTGTACTTAAACCTTAATAAGTATGTACATCCCACTGCATAATTGTACGCTTCCGTTTGAATAAAGATGTACATCTCCATGGATAATTCTGTGCTTCCTGTTAATTTGCTAATATTCACCCCGCAATGTCCTCTACACTGATGCAAGATTTTCAGGATTTAAAAGCGAATCACAGTCTGAATTATCAACATAAAGAGTTTTATATTGACTAAGAGGTGCAAATTTACAGTGTACTGACTTTGTTTGATAAATATATTTAAGGACACTCGTGTTGAGCGGGGTGTTTCTAGAAAACGAGGTTGATATGTTATAATTTAAGTCATAAACTTTGAGTAATCATCTGAATGGTTTAGCTTGTAAGCGTGGTTTAACATAACGTACCGCAAAAAAAGTCAATCATACATATTTAGTCTTCAGTGTGTATGTATACTCTTGTGTGTGTTCAATATTTATGCACGTGTTTTATATTTTGGACGTGTTTTTGTTACGGTAACTGCATTGAATATGGAGGTGTTACCAGCACCTCGCACCGGTCCAGAGACCTCGTGGGCCGCTGTGGTGGCTACGAGACTCCCCTCAAGGACATTGCTCTTATCCACCACAGCGTTACCGACCGGGAACGCCGATGAAGTTGAAGGTTGTTAACACAGAAGTTTATTCGTGGCAGGGGAATGCCAAACAACATGGAGTGGCTCTTCTTCTGAGAATGAAAACCCGTATACGTATGTGTGTGTGTATGTGTATGCAGGTACAATCGTGCGTGTTCGCAGTGGAACGCAATCCTTGTGTTCGTACACTGCTGTGTATGTACACTGCGTTGTATGTCTGTATGTATGTACACCCCTGTATATGCACACTCGTGTGTGAATGCACACCGCTGTATATATATACAGTCGTGTTGGGATGCACACTCGTGTGTGAATGTCTACTCGTCCATGTTCTTTTTAAGGAAGGATATGGTAACAATAATGTACGATCAGTCATCTTTAAATACAAATCAGGACTTTATTAATCTGCAACAATATCAACGTTAAAACTCGCGTCAAAATCTTTATTAATTCGCTTTTTCAAACAAGTTAAGGAACCAGGAAAATTATTTCACTTTCAATAATTCAACAGTCATAAAATATTCTCAAAATCAAACACGTGAACGTCTTAATCCTTCCCAATTGACGTCCTTATCGACTGAAGTCTTTCGTCCACAAGTCCAAGCCATCAAACACAGGAACAACGAACGCACATTCTGAAACCGACACTTTGAGGACGTTTTTTTTTTATCAAACAATAAAGAAAATTAAAGGAAAATGTTTAAAATATAGGGCAACGTTATGATCACAGTATTTCTCCAACTTTAGCTCAACAAGGCCACTTAGTCACGACAGTAAAATCAGGAATTGGACCACCTCACAACCACTGTGCATCACACCACATCAACAAGTAATCCGATATGACTACAAAGCACCACCTTAACGTGACGAAGTCTAGAATAAACTACAACACTCAAGTAGCTGTGAGAAGATGACAACACGTGGCACCTTCTACCATAAACACCACACATTTAACAGTCCCGATGATACAACCACCAGACGATGCAACGCATCTATCGAAGTAAAAAATTGTTGTCATCCTGAAATAAGTGAACACTTCTGGAGCTTAAAAGGAATTCTTTTTTATCCCAACACATCATAGAGCATTCACAACATCGCTCTAGCGTGGAGTACTGGAAATCACGGAAGTAATAATGTGTACCTTATCGATTGATCTAACAGAGACACAAACATGCACATTCCAGGACTTCAAGAGTTAACAGAAGTCCTCAAAACTTTGACCCTCCAGCCACTCCAGCAGCGATTTCTCTTGTGAGTGTTAAGAGTTGATTTCTGTGCAAATGCCTTCCCACACACAGAACAATGGAATGGCTTCTCGCCCGTGTGTGCTTGGCACTGTGGAGAGTTCATCTGCTCCATGTGACTGATTCTACAGAGCAGAGTAACAGTCGCGGGTGTTGTTGAGAGTTAACGGCGCCCTCTATGCTGCGTGGATGTGTGGCTCAAATCGCCAAAAAGCAAACTTTCACGAACGTCCAACCGAGACAAAGTAACGTCTCGTAAGTCGGACTACACACGCGATTACCTGGCTATCCACTAACAAAGACACTTACTTGTTGATGCACGGTGTATCGATGACCCTGTAACCCGTCTAAAGAGATCGCCACGAACTCTCCCGAAGCAAAGTCGCCAACCAGTCGCCAAGCAATCGTGCTCGCCAGGCTGTGGCTCGCAGGAGAAGGGAAATCTGCAGAGCGAGGAGTCGAGCGTCTATCCTCAGGAAAATCCCTCTCGAAATGATCTTGATGTCTGATTTTAAGCCCCTTATAACTCCCCTCTAGCATCCAAATCCTTTCTTCTCGATTTGGCCTATCATGGACTTTGCATTCAATTGTTAATTTTCACATTAACAATCCGCATATCAATAAACGTAGCTTAGCTAATCTGGCCCATTGTACTTAAACCTTAATAAGTATGTACATCCCACTGCATAATTGTACGCTTCCGTTTGAATAAAGATGTACATCTCCATGGATAATTCTGTGCTTCCTGTTAATTTGCTAATATTCACCCCGCAATGTCCTCTACACTGATGCAAGATTTTCAGGATTTAAAAGCGAATCACAGTCTGAATTATCAACATAAAGAGTTTTATATTGACTAAGAGGTGCAAATTTACAGTGTACTGACTTTGTTTGATAAATATATTTAAGGACACTCGTGTTGAGCGGGGTGTTTCTAGAAAACGAGGTTGATATGTTATAATTTAAGTCATAAACTTTGAGTAATCATCTGAATGGTTTAGCTTGTAAGCGTGGTTTAACATAACGTACCGAAAAAAGTCAATCATACATATTTAGTCTTCAGTGTGTATGTATACTCTTGTGTGTGTTCAATATTTATGCACGTGTTTTATATTTTGGACGTGTTTTTGTTACGGTAACTGCATTGAATATGGAGGTGTTACCAGCACCTCGCACCGGTCCAGAGACCTCGTGGGCCGCTGTGGTGGCTACGAGACTTCCCTCAAGGACATTGCTCTTATCCACCACAGCGTTACCGACCGGGAACGCCGATGAAGTTGAAGGTTGTTAACACAGAAGTTTATTCGTGGCAGGGGAATGCCAAACAACATGGAGTGGCTCTTCTTCTGAGAATGAAAACCCGTATACGTATGTGTGTGTGTATGTGTATGCAGGTACAATCGTGCGTGTTCGCAGTGGAACGCAATCCTTGTGTTCGTACACTGCTGTGTATGTACACTGCGTTGTATGTCTGTATGTATGTACACCCCTGTATATGCACACTCGTGTGTGAATGCACACCGCTGTATATATATACAGTCGTGTTGGGATGCACACTCGTGTGTGCATGGCTACTTGTCCATGTTCTTTTTAAGGAAGGATATGGTAACAATAATGTACGATCAGTCATCTTTAAATACAAATCAGGACTTTATTAATCTGCAACAATATCAACGTTAAAACTCGCGTCAAAATCTTTATTAATTCGCTTTTTCAAACAAGTTAAGGAACCAGGAAAATTATTTCACTTTCAATAATTCAACAGTCATAAAATATTCTCAAAATCAAACACGTGAACGTCTTAATCCTTCCCAATTGACGTCCTTATCGACTGAAGTCTTTCGTCCACAAGTCCAAGCCATCAAACACAGGAACAACGAACGCACATTCTGAAACCGACACTTTGAAGACGTTTTTTTTTTATCAAACAATAAAGAAAATTAAAGGAAAATGTTTAAAATATAGGGCAACGTTATGATCACAGTATTTCTCCAACTTTAGCTCAACAAGGCCACTTAGTCACGACAGTAAAATCAGGAATTGGACCACCTCACAACCACTGTGCATCACACCACATCAACAAGTAATCCGATATGACTACAAAGCACCACCTTAACGTGACGAAGTCTAGAATAAACTACAACACTCAAGTAGCTGTGAGAAGATGACAACACGTGGCACCTTCTACCATAAACACCACACATTTAACAGTCCCGATGATACAACCACCAGACGATGCAACGCATCTATCGAAGTAAAAAATTGTTGTCATCCTGAAATAAGTGAACACTTCTGGAGCTTAAAAGGAATTCCATTTTATTCCAAAACATCATAGAGCATTCACAACATCGCTCTAGCTTGGAGTACTGGAAATCACGGAAGTAATAATGTGTACCTTATCGATTGATCTAACAGAGACACAAACATGCACATTCCAGGACTTCAAGAGTTAACAGAAGTCCTCAAAACTTTGACCCTCCAGCCACTCCAGCAGCGATTTCTCTTGTGAGTGTTAAGAGTTGATTTCTGTGCAAATGCCTTCCCACACACAGAACAATGGAATGGCTTCTCGCCCGTGTGTGCTTGGCACTGTGGAGAGTTCATCTGCTCCATGTGACTGATTCTACAGAGCAGAGTAACAGTCGCGGGTGTTGTTGAGAGTTAACGGCGCCCTCTATGCTGCGTGGATGTGTGGCTCAAATCGCCAAAAAGCAAACTTTCACGAACGTCCAACCGAGACAAAGTAACGTCTCGTAAGTCGGACTACACACGCGATTACCTGGCTATCCACTAACAAAGACACTTACTTGTTGATGCACGGTGTATCGATGACCCTGTAACCCGTCTAAAGAGATCGCCACGAAGTCGCCAACCAGTCGCCAAGCAATCGTGCTCGCCAGGCTGAGTCTCGCAGGAGAAGGGAAATCTGCAGAGCGATGAGTCGAGCGTCTATCCTCAGGAAAATTCCTCTCTAAATGGTCTTGAGGTCTGATTTTAAGCCCCTTATAACTCCCCTCTAGCATCCAAATCCTTTGTTCTCGATTTGGCCTATCATGGACTTCGCATTCAATTGTTAATTTGTAACATTAACAATCGGCATATCAATCAACGTAGCTTAGCTAATCTGGCACATTGTACTTAAACCTTAATAAGTATGTACATCCCCCTGCATAATTGTACACTTCCGTTTGAATAAAGATGTACATCTCCAAGCATTATTCTGTGCTTCCTGTTAATTTGCTAATATTCACCCCGCAATGTCCTCTACACTGCTGCAAGATTTTCAGGATTTGAAAGCGATACAGTCTGAATTATCAACATAAATAGTTTTATTTGGACTAAGAGGTGCAAATTTACACTGTACTGACTTTGTTTCATAAATATATTTAAGGATACTCGTGTTGAGCAGGGTGCTTTTAGCAAACGATTGTGTTATGTTATGATTTCTGTCATAAACTTTGAATAATCATCTGAATGGTTTAGCCTATAAGCGTGGTTTATAATAACGTTACGCAAAAAAAAGCAATGCTAAATTATCCTGTTTTATATGTAAACCCCTTTGTCAAGGTGCCTCTAAACCAGCTTATAAAGACGCTACGAATCTTAACAACGTTCATTGAAGCTCTGTCGTCCCGACAGGTCTGTTCCTTTCACCTGAAGAAGGCCGCCTGTGTTGTGGCCGAAACGTCTCGTGAGAATATTATTGAGTTATTTTATTTTATCAATTTATTATTTTATTCTCATTCTACGTGGTGACCTTACCGAAATAACCAAATAAGATGAAACCCTGCACTCACAAAAGCTTGAAATCGAAATTTTAAATCGTCACCATTTAGTCTGTAACCTACGACCTTCGGTGTGTGTATATACACCACTGTGTATTTGTTCAATATTTTGCACGTGTTTAATATTTTTCATGTGTTTTTTTTACGGTAATTGCGTTGAATATTGAGGGGTTACCAGCCCCTAGACTGAAATGTGATAATGGCTGTGTTACAAAAATAATAAACAACGCTTACAAACTATTCCATCCAGATGGGTTAAAAAACAACCAGCAATTGTAACCATTTTAATTGATGGAATGTAACAATTCAACTTCGTTGTCTAGACACACCTTGATCAACAAGAGTCCTTAAACACATTAATAAAACCACGTCAGCCCGCTGTGAAGCATGCACCTCTTAGTCTAAGTATATCTCCATCAACATTGCAATATTTCATACTATATTTCACAGTTAAGGCGGATAAATCGATAGCAGTTTACAGGCCATTGTAAATGTGCAAAATAACAACGTAATTATTCAAGGAGATGCCCATCCATATTCGAACGGAAGTGAACAATGATGCAGTGAAATGAACATTCCTACTTAGGCTTAAGCACAATGGCCACATGAGCTTAGGTATGTTGATAGATTATAAGGAGCGCCACCTACGAGGATAACAATTGAATGCAAGGAAGTTAATCAAGACAATTACAAATGATTCTAGAGAGATTACTTAAACGGGAAGAATAATCTCAACCGGTTTGCCGAAGCAAAGGCGAACAAATGGTATTAAATAAACAAAACTAATGACTTCACTAACACTCATTAAACACGGGGCCACTATTTAAAACATTATTAATGATTCCAAGCGTTTGTATTGGAATACAGAGAATGGATTAGAATGTCACGCGTTTCTGGCATTCGCTTAACGTTCTTCAGTTTTGAGGGGCATCTAAGATTCAGATCGTCGGTTCAATCTGTTAAAATAATCACAAAACCCCGCTATCGTAGTCTGCTACTGTTTGTATGTACGTGGATCTGTACTGATGTGTACGTACACTCGTGTGTGTATGCGCACAGCTGTAAATAGACAGTCGTATTTGGATGCACACGTGTCTGTATGGCTACTCGTCTGTACTATCAGTTATCTTTAAAAACAATTCAGGTTTTTTATTAATCTGCAAGGAAATTCACGTTAATTCTCGTATCGACATCTTTATTAAGACGCGTGCTCAAACAGTAAAGGAACTAGGCCAATTATTTCCCCAATAGGAATTCAAACAGTTAAAACATATTCTCAAAATCAAACACGTAAATGTCGATTTCCCCATTGACGTCCTTATCGACTGAAGCCATTCGTCCACAAGTCCAAGCCATCAAACACAGGAACAACGAACGAGCAATCCACGCGCACTCTGAAAGCTATCATTTGAAGTTATTTTTTTTCATTAAACAATAAAGAAAATTGAGGAAAAAGGTTTAAAATATAGGGCAACGTTATGATCACAGTCTTTCTCCAACTTTAGCTCAACAAGGCCACTTAGTGACGACAGTAAAATCAGGAATTGGACCAGCTCACAACCACTGTGCATCACACCACATCAACAAGTAATCCGATATGACTACAAAGCACCACCTTAACGTGACGAAGTCTAGAAGGAACTTCAACACTCAAGGAGCTGTGAGAAGATGACAACACGTGGCACCTTCTACCATAAACACCACACATTTAACAGTCCCGATGATACAACCACCAGACGAAGCAACGCATCTGTGGAAGTATAAAATTGTTGTCATCCTGAAATAAGTGAACACTTCTGGAGCTTAAAAGGAATTCCTTTTTATCCCAACACATCATAGAGCATTCACAACATCGCTCTAGCTTGGAGTACTGGAAATCACGGAAGTAATAATGTGTACCTTATTGATTGATCTAACAGAGACACAAACATGCACGTTCCATGACTTCAAGAGTTAACAGAAGTCCTCAATATTTTGACCCTCCCGCCACTCCAGCAGCGATTTCTCAGTATCCACCTGCATGGGGTCGAAAGAGTAATTGTTGCCCAGACTCATTACCTCCACTACATCCAGGCATCCCGTGTGAGTTTTCTGGTGACTGTGAAGATTTGATTTCCATGCAAATGCCTTCCCACACGCAGAGCAAGTGAATGGCTTCTCGCCCGTGTGAGTTTTCTGGTGACTGTGAAGAATTGTTTTCCGTGCAAATGCCTTCCCACACACAGAGCACCTGAATGGCTTATCACCCGTGTGTGTTTTCTGGTGTCTGCTAAGAGTTGATTTCCGTGAAAATGCCTTCACACACACAGAACAATGGAATGGCTTCTCGCCCGTGTGGGCTTGGCACTGTGGAGAGTTCATCTGCTCCATGTGACTGATTCTACAGAGCAGAGTAACAGTCGCGGGTGTTGTTGAGAGATAGCGGTGCCCTCTATGCTGCGTGGATGTGTGGCTCAAATCGCCAAAAAGCAAACTCTCACGAACGTCCAACCGAGACAAAGTAACGTCTCGTAAGTCGGACTACACACGCGATTACCTGGCTATCCACTAACAAAGACACTTACTTGTTGATGCACGGTGTATCGATGACCCTGTAACCCGTCTAAAGAGATCGCCACGAACTCTCCCGAAGCAAAGTCGCCAACCAGTCGCCAAGCAATCGTGCTCGCCAGGCTGAGTCTCGCAGGAGAAGGGAAATCTGCAGAGCGATGAGTCGAGCGTCTATCCTCAGGAAAATCCCTCTCGAAATGGTCTTGAGGTCTGATTTTAAGCCCCTTATAACTCCCCTCTAGCATCCAAATCCTTTGTTCTCGATTTGGCCTATCATAGACTTTGCATTCAATTGTTAATTTTTACATTAACAATCCGCATATCAATCAACGTTGCTTAGCTAATCTGGCCATTTAAATTAAACCTTAATAAGTATGTACATCCCACTACATAATTGTACACTTCCGTTTGAATAAAGATGTACATCTCCATGCATAATTCCGTGCTTCCTGTTGATTTGCTAATATTCACCCCGCAATGTCCTCTACACTGCTGCAAGTTTAAAGGATTAAACAACGACACATAGTCTAAAGAATCAAAATGCTGTTGTCCAGTTTGATTTGGACAACGAGGTGCAAATTTACAGTGTACTGACTTTGTTTCATAAATATATTGAAGGACACTCGTGTTGAGCGGGGTGTTTCTAGAAAACGAGGATGTTATGTTATAATTTCCGTCATAAACTTTGAGTAGTCATCTCAAAGTATGTATGTACACCCCTGTATATGCACACTCGTGCGTCAATGCACACCGCTGTATATATATACAGTCGTGTTAGGATACACACTCGTGTGTGCATGGCTACTTGTCCATATTCTTTTAAGGAAGGAAATGGTAGCAATAATGTACGATCAGTCTGTTAAGAGCTGATTCATCCGCAAATGCCTTCCCACAAACAGAGCACTTGAATGGCTTCTCTGCCGTGTGAGTTTTCTGGTGACTCTGAAGATGTGATTTCTGTGAAAATTCCTTCCCACACACAGAGCAATTGAATGGCTTCTCGCCCGTGTGTGTTTTCTGGTGTCTGCTAAGAGTTGATTTCCGTGAAAATGCCTTCACACACACAGAACAATTGAATGGCTTCTCGCCCGTGTGTGTTTTCTGGTGTCTGCTAAGAGTTGATTTCCGTGAAAATGCCTTCACACCCACAGAACAATGGAATGGCTAACAGAGACACAAACATGCACATTCCAGGACTTCAAGAGTTAACAGAAGTGCTCAACACTTTGACCCTCCAGCCACTCCAGCAGCGATTTCTCAGCATCCACCTGCATGGGGTCGAAAGAGGAATTGTGGTCAGGGCTCATTACATCCAGCAATCTCTCAGGATCCAACTGCATGAGGTCGAAAGAGGAATTGTTGCCAGGAGTCATTTACATCCACTACATCCAGGCATCTCTCAGGATTCACCTGTATAGGGTCGAAAGATTCATTTTGTTCAGGACTCACTGCAGCACTTTGCATTTCACCTTTTGATTTCACTTCACTCTCATTGCAGATCTTCGCATGCTTGTTTCGGGGTGATGACCGTGTCCTCTCCAACGGAGAACAATTGAATGGCTTCTCGCCCGTGTGTGTTTTCTGGTGTCTGTTAAGAGATGATTTCTCTGCAAATGCCTTCCCACAAACAGAACAATTGAATGGCTTCTCGCCCGTGTGTTTTCTGGTGTCTGTTAAGAATTGATTTCCATGCAAATGCCTTCCCACACACAGAGCACTTGAATGGCTTCTCGCCCGTGTGTGTTTTCTTGTGAGTGTTAAGATTTGATTTCTGTGCAAATGCCTTCCCACACACAGAGCACTTGAATGGCTTCTCGCCCGTGTGTATTTTCTTGTGAGTGTTAAGATTTGATTTCTGTGCAAATGCCTTCCCACACACAGAGCACTTGAATGGCTTCTCGCCCGTGTGTGTTTTCTGGTGTCTGCTAAGAGTTGATTTCCGTGAAAATGCCTTCACACACACAGAACAATGGAATGGCTTCTCGCCCGTGTGGGCTTGGCACTGTGGAGAGTTAATCTGCTCCATGTGACAGATTCTACAGAGCAGAGTAACAGTCGCGGGTGTTGTTGAGAGTTAACGGCGCCCTTTAAGCTGCGTGGATCAAATCGCCAAAAAGCAAACTCTCACGAACGTCCAACCGAGACACAGTAACGCCCCGTAAGTCGGACTACACATGCGATTACCTGGCTATCCACTAACAAAGACACTTACTTGTTGATGCACGGCGTATCGATGACCCTGTAACCTGTCTAAAGAGAACGCCACGAACTCTCCCGAAGCAAAGTCGCCAACCAGTCGCCAAGCAATCGTGCTCGCCAGGCTGAGTCTCGCTGGAGAAGGGAAATCTGCAGAGCGATGAGTCGAGCGTCTATCCTCAGAAAAATTCCTCTCCAAATGATCTTGAGGTCTGATTTTAAGCCCCTTATAACTCCCCTCTAGCATCCAAATCCTTTGTTCTCGATTTGGCCTATCATGGACTTTGCATTCAATTGTAGATTTGTAACATTTACAATCCGCATATAAAGCAACTAAGCTTAGCTAATCTGGCCATTTAAATTAAACCTTAATATGAATGTACATCCCACTGCATAATTGTACGCTTCCGTTTGACTAAAATGTACATCTCCATGCATAATTCCGTGCTTCCTGTTGATTTCCTAATATTCACCCCGCAATGTCCTCTACACTGCTGCAAGTTTAAAGGATTAAACAACAACACATAGTCTAAAGAATCAAAATGCTGTTATCCAGTTTGATTTGGACAACGAGGTGCAAATTTACAGTGTACTGACTTTGTTTCATAAATATATTGAAGGGCACTCGTGTTGAGCGAGGTGTTTCTAGAAAACGAGGATGTTATGTTATAATTTCCGTCAAAAACTTTGAGTAGTCATCTCAAAGTATGTATGTACACCCCTGTATATGCACACTCGTGCGTGAATGCACACAGCTGTATATATATACAGTCGTGTTAGGATACACACTCGTGTGTGCATGGCTACTTGTCCATATTCTTTTTAAGGAAGGAAATGGTAGCAATAATGTACGATCAGTCATCTTTAATAACACAAATCAGGTCTTTATTAATCTGTATTAATTCGCTTTTTCAAACAGTTAAGGAACTATGAAAATAATTTCACTTTCATTAATTCAACAGTCATAAAATATTCGCAAAATCAAACAAGTGAACATCTTAATCCTTCCCAATTGACGTCCTTATCGACTGAAGCCATTCGTCCACAAGTCCAAGCCATCAAACACAGGAACAACGAACGCACATTCTGAAACCGACACTTTGAAGAAGTTTTTTTAATCAAACAATAAAGAAAATTAAAGAAAAATGTTTAAAATATAGGGCAACGTTATGATCACAGTCTTTCTCCAACTTTAGCTCAACAAGGCCACTTAGTCACGACAGTAAAATCAGGAATTGGACCACCTCACAACCACTGTGCATCACACCACATCAACAAGTAATCCGATATGACTACAAAGCACCACCTTAACGTGACGAAGTCTAGAATAAACTACAACACTCAAGTAGCTGTGAGAAGATGACAACACGTGGCACCTTCTACCATAAACACCACACATTTAACAGTCCCGATGATACAACCACCAGACGAAGCAACGCATCTATGGAAGTATAAAATTGTTGTCATCCTGAAATAAGTGAACACTTCTGGAGCTTAAAAGGAATTCCTTTTTATCCCAACACATCATAGAGCATTCACAACATCGCTCTAGCTTGGAGTACTGGAAATCACGGAAATAATAATGTTTACCTTATCGATTGATCTAACAGAGACACAAACATGCACATTCCAGGACTTCAAGAGTTAACAGAAGTCCTCAAAACTTTGACCCTCCAGCCACTCCAGCAGCGATTTCTCAGCATCCACCTGCATGAGGTCGAAAGAGTAATTGTTGCCAGGACTCATTACCTCCACTACATCCAGGCATCCCGTGTGAGTTTTCTGGTGACTGTGAAGATTTGATTTCCATGCAAATGCCTTCCCACACGCAGAGCAAGTGAATGGCTTCTCGCCCGTGTGAGTTTTCTGGTGACTGTGAAGATTTGATTTCAATGCAAATGCCTTCCCACACACAGAGCAATTGAACGGCTTCTCGCCCGTGTGTGTTTTCTGGTGACTCTGAAGATGTGATTTCTGTGCAAATGCCTTCCCACACACAGAGCAATTGAACGGCTGGAGCCCGTTTGTGTTTTCTGGTGTTTGTTAAGAGCTGATTTATCCGCAAATGCCTTCCCACAAACAGAGCACTTGAATGGCTTCTCGCCTGTGTGAGTTTTCTGGTGACTCTGAAGATGTGATTTCTGTGAAAATTCCTTCCCACACACAGAGCAATTGAATGGCTTCTCGCCCGTGTGTGTTTTCTGGTGTCTGCTAAGAGTTGATTTCCGTGAAAATGCCTTCCCACACACAGAGCAATTGAATGGCTTCTCGCCCGTGTGTGTTTTCTGGGTCTGCTAAGAGTTGATTTCCGTGAAAATGCCTTCACACACACAGAACAATGGAATGGCTTCTCGCCCGTGTGTGCGTGGCACTGTGAAGAGTTCATCTGCTCCATGTGACTGATTCTACAGAGCAGAGTAACAGTCGCGGGTGTTGTTGAGAGTTAACGGTGCCCTCTATGCTGCGTGGATGTGTGGCTCAAATCGCCAAAAAGCAAACTCTCACGAACGTCCAACCGAGACAAAGTAACGCCCCGTAAGACGGACTACGCACGCGATTACCAGGCTATCCACTAACAAAGACACTTACTTGTTGATGCACGGTGTATCGATGACCCTGTAACCCGTCTAAAGAGATCGCCACGAACTCTCCCGAAGCAAAGTCGCCAACCAGTCGCCAAGCAATCGTGCTCGCCAGGCTGAGTCTCGCAGGAGAAGGGAAATCTGCAGAGCGATGAGTCGAGCGTCTATCCTCAGGAAAATTCCTCTCCAATTGGTTTTGAGGTCTGATTTTAAGCCCCTTATAACTCCCCTCTAGCATCCAAATCCTTTGTTCGCGACTTGGCCTATCATGGACTTTGCATTCAATTGTTGATTTGTAACATTTACAATCCGCATATCAATCAACATAGCTTAGCTAATCTGGATATTGTAATTAGACCTTAATAAGTATGTACATCCCACTGCGTAATTGTACACTTCCGTTTGAATAAAGATGTACATCTCCAAGCATTATTCTGTGCTTCCTGTTAATTTGCTAATATTCACCCCGCAATGTCATCTACAATGCTGCAAGATTATCAGGATTTAAAAGCGATACACAGTCTGAATTATCAACATAAAGAGTTTTATTTGGACTAAGAGGTGCAAATTTACACTGTACTGACTTTTTTTATAAATATATTTAAGGATACTCGTGTTGAGCGGGGTGTTTCTAGCAAACGAGTGTGTTATGTTATGATTTCTGTCATGAACTTTGAATAATCATCTGAATGGTTTAGCCTGTAAGCGTGGTTTATAATAACGCAAAAAAAACAATAATCACCATTTAGTCTGTAACATACGACCTTCGGTGTGTGTGTATATACACCAGTGTGTATTTGTTCAATATTTTGCACGTGTTTAATAATTTTTGGACGTGTTTTTTTTTCACGGCAATTGCGTTGAATATTGAGGGGTTACCAGCTCCTACGCACCCGTCCAGAGACCTCGCGTGCCGCTGTGGTGGCTGCGAGACTTCCCTCCTGGACATTGATCACATCCACCACAGCCTTACCGTCCGGCACCGTCAATGAAGGAACGGGGTTGTGTTTTTTTTTTTGCAAAACTTTACTCGTGGCAAAGGGAACGGCTAAACAACCGGGGAATGTCTCCTTCTGAGAAACAACAAAAACGAATGAAGGGGGCTTTGGAGCGTGGCGTAAGTTGTGGAAGGCTGTAAGTCACAGGTAGCATTCGAATTGGTGACATTGACACCAGCATCACATTTGTGGGGTCGTTTGGATCGATGTTGCATTGATGAAAGATGAAGTTCTCGACGCTGCATTTCATGAACTTTACATTCAATTGTTATTTTTGGGAATTTGCAATCTGCATATCTAGCAAACAGAGCTTCGCTAATCTGGCCATTGAGCTTAAGCCTGAATAATATGTTCATATCACCGCATAATTCGCAATAATTTTCTAATATTCACCCTGCAATGTGCTGCAAACTGCTGCCAGTTCAAATGCGTTACCAGCAAAATGCAGCCTGAAGTATTAAAATTGTGGTTTAGACTTTGAGGATGCAAGTTGATACCGTGTTTACCTTGCTTTATAAATATATTTAAGGACACTGGTGTTGATATGGACCCGTCGGAACAACCAAGGTGATTTGCTATATTCAATCCACGAAAATTATTACGATTGCTGTAATACATGACCCAGCCAACGCAGCCTTGCCTGCCGGAGGAGCTCACCAATGGGACCTTGCCCAGATCTTTCAAGGATTTGTGAGCTCCTCACACAATCCATCCTGGTTAAACCCAGGATGGATCGTAGGCAGGCCAGCCTAAATGTTTCCAACCGGCGAAGATGTTCCATTAAGGGGGTCCACGTGTCGCAAGCGTAGAGAAGGGAGGGAATGACCGTGGCCGAGAAGACCTGAAGCTTAGTGCGGAGCGACAGACCAGGTAGCTTCCACACAGCGTTACGCAACCGATGAAAAGATATTGCCGCTCGCCTGATTCGGAGTGAGACCTCTGCTGTTAAACTGGAGCCGGTCATGAGCACACTGCCCAGGTATGGGAAACTCTCCACTCTCTCCACTACTGCCCCATCACCGATTGGGAGTTGTGGGGGTGGAGTGTCCGATGGTAAAAAATACCCAGGCAGGTGCTTAGTTTTGGTGGGGCTGATGGTAAGGCCCCACCTCTTAGTGGCACGCTCCAGTCTCAGCAGCAGCGTCTCCAACTCCTCATCTGAATGAGCAGCTATTACCAAATCATCAGCATACATAACGTGGTTGAGCAATAGGGAGCCATCCCTTGACCGCACCCGGGCATCGATCAGCCTCCCATTATATCTGTACCATATGGAGATTCCCCCAGTACAGCTATTGAAGGCTTCACGAACTATGTGGTCAAAATAGATGTTAAATAATGTGGGAGCCAGAGGACATCCCTGTCGCACCCCAAGGTGTACAGGGAATGGCTCTGACTCCCAGCCACGTAGTTTTACCCGGGCCCGCTCACCATCATGAAGGTCCTTAATGATCGTGAGCAGAGGGTCAGGTACTCCAAAAGCACGAAGAACGACCCAGAGCCCAGGCTTACTGATGGTATCATAGGCCTTGACCAGGTCAATAAAGCAGAGATGTAGGTCTAGTTGGAATTCCCTACACCTCTGCTGTAGCAGACGGACAGAAAATATGGCATCTGTGCAGGACCGCCCTTTCCTGAAACCGCAGTGGGGCTCCGCAAGCCTCTCCTCAGCGTGCCTGGCAAGGCGATGTTGAATAATCCTTGCCAGGACCTTTCCCGGCATACTGAGGAGTGAGATGCCCCTGTAGTTGTTACAGTCTGTGCGGTCCCCCTTCTTCTTAAAGAGGGGGACCACCAGGGCATCCTTCCAATCCTGCGGAACCCGTCCAGTGGTCCAGACTTGTTATGATGTCATCTAGGGCAGTCTGTGCAGAAACGCCACCCTCCCTCAGCATTTCGCTTGGGAGATCATCTCTGCCCGCTGCCTTTCCTGGACTCAGACTCCGGATCGCCTTCAGTACTTCCTCAACAGGTGGCACCTCAGCCAGCAACTCACAGGGGGTGACTTCTTCCAATATTTGAGGCACCGCAGCCTCAGCAGGGTCATCCTCACTTTGTGCCACGATGTTTTCCTGGCTGAGGGATTTTCCCTCCCCCAGGACCTCACAGAAATGCTCAGCAAATCTGCAAACCTGTTCCTGGGGGTGGGAGATTGGATCACCGTTTTTTCCCCTAATGATGGTAATAGGTGTGGCGCTGCAGGTTACTTTTTTGATGGAGTTAAATAGAGATTTGTGATCACGGGCCACTGAGGCAGACTCCATCTCCTCAGCAACCCGCGACCACCACCCATCCTTGCAGCGCCTCACGGCTCTCCGAACCTCCGAGCGAAGGCTGCGGTAAGCCTCCTCATTCTCTGACGTGGGATTCTGTAGCCGATGACAGTGGGCCTGTCGCTTTTTCTCAACCATCCTTAACACCTCCTCTTTCAGCCAGGGTCTCTGGGGAGGTCTGGACCGCGTACCCAAAGCAGCCATTGCAGCTGCATGAGTCAGTCCTAAACCTTGCCCATTTACCCTCGACATCAGGAGGAGTCGGGGACGATGCCAATCCCAGCCGCAAGCGATGATGAAATTCTCGCTTGCAACTTTCATCAGATGACTGAGACCAGGCCACTTTAGGTTGGAATGGGGTCCTGGGTGTACACCCACCACCGAAGTGGAAGAATGGCAGGCGCATCTTACAGATGACTAGTCGATGGTCAGAGAACAGATCAGCTCCACGGTAGGTCCTGGTGTCAAGGACATGGGCTCGCATCCGCTGGTCCGTCACTATGTAGTCAAGCAAATGTTCTTGCTTGGACCCGGCATGCATCCATGATGTTGTGTGGATGCGCCGATGCCGGAACAGCGTGTTGGTAATTACAAGCCCATGGGCTGCACAAAAATCTAGCAGCCTCCTACCGTTGTTATTGAGCTGATCTGGCCCATGCCCTCCAATCACTCCAGACCAGGTGCCAGTATCATGACCAACTCGGGCATTGAAGTCACCCAACATGATGACTCTATCCCGAGGGGCCACTTTAGCCAGCACCTGTGACAGGAGGTCATAGAAGGCATCTGACTCATCGGCTTTGCCTGCATCCCTCCACGGATGTTCATCTTCGGTGGTGGCATAAGTAACCACGACCACCATTCCTCGCCTCCGGTTGATGGGAAGGCGAGCCCAAAGTAGCCTGGGGCTTACAGCTTCCCACACCTCACCGCCACGCTCCCACGACCCCTTCATTATTTTGTTCAAAAGAAGAGCCACACCCTGTTGTTTGGCATTCTGCTGCCCCGAGAAGAGGACTGTCCACCCCTCATGGTGGCAGGAACCAGAACCGGTCCACCGGACCTCCTGAATGCCACAGAGATCCAGGCGGTACCGGTCCAGCTCCCGACAGAGGAGTGGCAGCCTCTCCTCCGCAGTGAGCGTTCGAACATTCCACGTGGCCACCCGTAGTGGTTTTTCGTTGTTTCTGGAGGAGCCCCGAGGGTAGATATTCAATCTCCTGGCTCCGCCAATTGGGGTTTGGCCAGGAGACGTGATAGACGCCTGTCCCCCCGGGGCCTCCGGCACAAGCTTATTAGTTATATATTTCAGTTTAACTCGTGGTTTAGTGGTAATTAATTGAAGGTGGAGGCGTTACCAGCCCCTCGCACCCGTCCAGAGCCCCCGTTTAGCCACTGTGGTGGTCACAGACGCCATGAGGGGAGGAGCCAATCACAATTGGACCTCACCCCACAGCATTGTCCACGACAGAGTTGCCAGTCCGGCACCGCGAAGAGGTAATGAAAAGCTGTCACATGGAAAGAGCTGTGATCACGGTGATGGTGATGATGGTGGTATTAATATTTTCTGATGTTACCAAGGTAATGATGTTGCTGATGAAGTTTGCCATTGTTTGAATTAAATAATTGAAGCAATGGAGATGTTTGGAGTTACTCACATACTCAATCACACACACTCACACACTCACCACTCACAATCACTCACTCATCACACACTCATCACCCACTCACTCATTCACCCACTCACCCACTCATCACTCACTCACCCTCCCACGCACCCACTCACCTCACCCACTCATCCACCCACTCATCCACCCACCAACTCACTCACCCACCCACGCACCCACCCACGCACTCACCCACTCACTCACTCACCCACTCACTCACCTCACTCACCCACTCACTCACCCACCCACCCACTCACCCACTCACTCACTCACCCACCCACCCACTCAATCACACACCCACTCACCCAGTCACTCACCCACTCACAAACTCACTCACCCACTCACCCACCCACTCACCCACTCACTCACCCACCCACCCACGCACCTACCCACTTACCCACTCACTCACCCACCCACCCTCACACAAAACCAACCAGACACTTGTAAACTGAATGCAAATGCTTTATTTGTGTATTTACATCTGAACATTACCCAAAGAATCACCCACAGACTCACCCAGACTCACTCAGACTCACTTAACTCAGCCACAGACTCACTCACAGACTCACCCACAGAGTCACTCACAGACTCACCCACAGAGTCACTCACAGACTCACCCACAGACTCACTCACAGACTCACCCAGACTCACTCACAGACTCACCCAAAGCTCCCACCTGTAGCCTTTCGCAGACTGTTGGGGCAAGTGCTGTTAGTAGCGAGTAGCAGCAGCACCTCACTCACCCAATACCCCACCCACTCACTCATCGACTCACTCACTCACTTACCCACAAACCCACCCACTCACTCACCCACTAAGCCACCAGCCCAGCCACTAACCCACTCACTCACCCATTCATTCACCCACCCACTCAACAACCCACTCACCAACCCACTCACTCACCACTCACCCACTCACTCACCCACCCATTCACCCACTCTCCCACCCATTCACCCACTCACCACCCACCCACTCACTCACCCAGCATAATCGAGGCCTCATTCAGGCTCAACTTAGGATATGTGCGGCCTAGTTCAGGCTCAGCCTAGGATACGAGAGGCCTGGATCTAGTCAGGCATTTCCCAGGCCTGGTTCTAGATGAGGCCTTGCCCAGGCCTGGATCTAGTCGAGGCCTGGTTCTAGTCGAGGCCTAGCCTAGGCCTGGTTCTAGTCGAGGTCTAGCCCAGGCCTGGATCTAGTCGAGGCCTTGCCCAGCCCTGGTTCCAGTCAAAGCATTGCCCAGGCCTAGTTCTAGTCGAGGCCTTGCCGAGGCCTGGTTCTAGTCGAGGCATTGCCGAGGCCTGGTTCTAGTCGAGGCCTGATTCAGGCTCAACTTAGGATATGTGCAGCCTAGTTCAGGCTCAGCCTACGATACGAGAAGCCTGGATCTAGTCAGGCCTTGCCTTGACCTGGTTCTAGGTGAGGCCTAGTCCAGGCCTGGATCTAGTCGAGGCCTTGCCCAGGCCTGGTTCTAGTCGAGGCCTTGACCAGGCCTGGTTGTAGTCAAAGAATTGCCCAGGCCTGGTTCTAGTCGAGGCCTTGCCCAGGCTTTGAACTAGTCGAGGCCTAGTCCAGGCCTGGTTCTAGACGAGGCCTTGGCCAGGACAGGTTCCAGTTGAGGCATTTCCCAGGCCTGGTTCTAGTCGAGGCCTAGCCAAGGCCTGGTTCTAGTCGAGACCTTGCTCTAGCCTGTTTCTAGTCGAGGCCTAGCCCAGGGCTGGTTCTAGTCGAGGCATTGCCGAGGCCTGGTTCTAGTCGAGGCCTGATTCAGGCTCAACTTAGGATATGTGCAGCCTAGTCCAGGCCTGGTTCTAGTCGAGGCCTAGTCCAGGCCTGGTTCTAGTCGAGGCCTTGACGAGGCCTGGTTCTGCTGCCCCGAGTAGAGGACTGTCCACCCCTCATGGTGGCAGGAACCAGAACCGGTCCACCGGACCTCCTGAATGCCACAGAGATCCAGGCGGCACCGGTCCAGCTCCCAACAGAGGAGTGGCAGGCTCTCCTCCGCAGTGAGCGTTCGAACATTCCACGTGGCCACCCGTAGTGGTTTTTCGTTGTTTCTGGAGGAGCCCCGAGGGTAGAGATTCAATCTCCTGGCTCCGCCAATTGGGGTTTGGCCAGCAGACGTCATAGACGCCTGTCCCCCCGGGGCCTCCGGCACAAGCTTATTAGTTATATACTTAATTCGCGGTTTAGTGGTAATTTATTGAAGGTGGAGGGGTTACCAGCCCCTCGCACCCGTCCAGAGCCCCCGTTTAGCCACTGTGGTGGTCCCAGACGCCATGAGGGGAGGAGCCAATCAAAATTGGACCTCACCCCACAGCACTGTCCACGACAGAGTTGCCCGTCCGGCACCGCGAGGAGGTAATGAAAAGCTGTCACATGGAAAGAGCTGTGATCACGGTGATGGTGATGATGGTGGTATTAATATTTTCTGATGTTACCAAGGTTATGATGTTGCTGATGAAGTTTGCCATTGTTTGAATTAAATAATTGAAGCAATGGAGATGTTTGGAGTTACTCACATACTCAATCACACACACTCACACACTCACCACTCACAATCACTCATCACACACGCACCCTCCCACGCACCCACTCACCTCACCCACTCGCCACTCATTCACTCACTCATCCACCCACTCACTAACTCACCAACTCACTCACCCACCCACGCACCCACCCACGCACTCACCAAATCACTCACTCACCCACTCACTCACCTCACTCACCCACTCACTCACCCACCCACTCATTCACCCACCCACCCACTCAATCACCCACCCACTCACCCAGTCACTCACCCACTCACAAACTCACTCACCCACTCAACCACCCACTCACTCACTCACCCACTCACTCACCCACCCACTCACCCACTCACTCACCCACCCACTCACCCACCCACCAACGCACCTACCCACTCACTCACCCACCCACCCACACACCTACCCACTCACTCACTCACCCACCCACCCTCACACAAAACCAACCAGACACTTGTAAACTGAATGCAAATGCTTTATTTGTGTATTTACATCTGAACATTACCCAAAGAATCACTCACAGACTCACCCAGACTCACTCAGACTCACTTAACTCAGCCACAGACTCACTCACAGACTCACCCACAGAGTCACTCACAGACTCACCCACAGACTCACTCACAGACTCACCCACAGACT
>NW_022638458.1:0-30030 GCF_010993605.1 Petromyzon marinus
GTCTGAATCTGTGTGTGTGTGAGTCTGAATCTGTGTGTGTGTGTGTGTGAGTCTGAATCTGTGTGTGTGTGAGTCTGTGTGTGTGTGTGTGAGTGTGTGTGTGTGTGAGTGTGTGTGTGTGTGAGTGTGTGTGTGTGTGAGTGTGTGTGAGTGTGTGTGTGTCTCTACGTAACCAGCCCCATGGGTGTCTCCGTAGATGTCGCGTCCCGGTTCTCCCCGGGATCCCGGTGGCGCGGAGCAAAACCCGGGAGCGGAGCCGGAGGCGGATTCCGGCACAGATCAAGGGGCTGACGCAGGGAAGGAGGGGCCGAGAGGGAGGGCCGGTGGAAAACCCGGAGACTCGGATCCCCGAACGGATCGAGAGGAGAGCGAGGGCGGAGCGAATGACGGGAGAATGAATCGGGAGGACGGAGGGAATGACGGGAGAATGAGTGAGGATGACGCTAAGAATGACATGAGAATGAATCGTGAGGAGGGAGGGAATGACGAGAGAATGAATCGTGAGGACGGAGGGAATGACGAGATATTGAATCTGGAGGAGGGAGGGAATGAGGAGAGAATGAGTGAGGATGACGCTAAGAAGGACGTGAGAATGAATCGTGAGGACGGACGGAATGACGGGAGAATGAATCTGGAGGAGGGAGGGAATAACGAGAGAATGAATCGTGAGGACGGAGGGAATGACGGGAGAATGAATCTGGAGGAGGGAGGGAATGAGGAGAGAATGAGTGAGGATGACGCTAAGAAGGACGTGAGAATGAATCTGGAGGAGGGAGGGAATGTGGAGAGAATGAGTGAGGATGACGCTAAGAAGGACGTGAGAATGAATCGTGAGGACGGAGGGAATGACGAGAGAATGAATCGTGAGGACGGAGGGAATGACGAGAGAATGAATCGTGAGGACGGAGGGAATGACGTGGGAACGAGTGAGGGTGGTGGTGGTGGTGGTGGAGGAGGTTTGTACCCCTACATCCTCCCCCAATTCTTCACCTCGGAGATCCACAAGATGGAGTTGCAGAACCTTCCTCGCTACAGCAGCGCCCTGGACATCAAGGTGTGGGTGGTGTGGGTGGTGTGGGTGGTGTGGGTGGTGTGTGGTGGGTGGGGTGGGTGGTGTGTGGTGGGTGGGGTGGGTGGCTGGTGTCTGGCTGGGTGAATGGGTGAGTGGGTGCGTGGTTGGGTGGGTGGGAGCTGGACCAGTTCCCACTAAATCACACAAATTACCCACCCACTCACCCAACCACCCACTAAATCACCCACTCATCCACCCACTAAATTACACACCCACTAAATCACCCACTCACCCACCCACTCACCCAACCACCCACTAAATCACCCATTCACCCACCCACTAAATTACACACCCACTAAATCACCCACTCACCCACCCACTAAATCACCCACTCACCCACCCACTCACCCAACCACCCACTAAATCACCCATTCACCCACCCACTCACCCAACCACCCACTAAATCACCCACTCACCCACCCACTCACCCAACCACCCACTAAATCACCCACTCGGAGATCCACAAGATGGAGTTGCAGAACCTTCCTCGCTACAGCAGCGCCCTGGACATCACGGTGTGGGTGGTGTGGGTGGTGTGGGTGGTGTGTGGTGTGGGTGGTGTGGGTGGTGTGTGGTGTGGGTGGTGTGGGTGGTGTGGGTGGGGTGGGTGGCTGGTGTCTGGCTGGGTGAATGGGTGCGTGGTTGGGTGGGTGGGAGCTGGACCAGTTCCCACTAAATCACACAAATTACCCACCCACTCACCCAACCACCCACTAAATCACCCACTCACCCACCCACTAAATTACACACCCACTAAATCACCCACTCACCCACCCACTCACCCAACCACCCACTAAATCACCCACTCATCCACCCACTAAATTACACACCCACTAAATCACCCACTCACCCACCCACTCACCCAACCACCCACTAAATCACCCACCCACTAAATTACACACCCACTAAATCACCCACTCACCCACCCACTCACCCAACCACCCACTAAATCACCCACTCATCCACCCACTAAATTACACACCCACTAAATCACCCACTCACCCACCCACTCACTCACCCACCCACTCACCCAACCACCCACTAAATCACCCACTCATCCACCCACTAAATTACACACCCACTAAATCACCCACTCACCCACCCACTCACCCAACCACCCACTAAATCACCCACCCACCCACTAAATTACACACCCACTAAATCACCCACTCACCCACCCACTCACCCAACCACCCACTAAATCACCCACCCACTAAATTACACACCCACTAAATCACCCACTCACCCACCCACTCACCCAACCACCCACTAAATCACCCACTCACCCACCCACTAAATTACACACCCACTAAATCACCCACTCACCCACCCACTCACCCAACCACCCACTAAATCACCCACTCATCCACCCACTAAATTACACACCCACTAAATCACCCACTCACCCACCCACTAAATTACACACCCACTAAATCACCCACTCACCCACCCACTCACCCAACCACCCACTAAATCACCCACTCATCCACCCACTAAATTACACACCCACTAAATCACCCACTCACCCACCCACTCACTCATCCACCCACTCACCCACCCACTCACCCAACCACCCACTAAATCACCCACTCATCCACCCACTAAATTACACACCCACTAAATCACCCACTCACCCACCCACTCACCCAACCACCCACTAAATCACCCACTCATCCACCCACTAAATTACACACCCACTAAATCACCCACTCACCCACCCACTCACCCAACCACCCACTAAATCACCCACCCACTAAATTACACACCCACTAAATCACCCACTCACCCACCCACTCACCCAACCCCCCACTAAATCACCCACTCACCCACCCACTAAATCACCCACTCACCCAACCACCCACTAAATCACCCACTCGGAGATCCACAAGATGGAGTTGCAGAACCTTCCTCGCTACAGCAGCGCCCTGGACATCAAGGTGTGGGTGGTGTGTGGTGGGTGGTGTGGGTGGTGTGTGGTGGGTGGTGTGGGTGGTGTGTGGTGGGTGGGGTGGGGTGGGTGGCTGGTGTCTGGCTGGGTGAATGGGTGGGTGGATGCCTTGGGTGCGTGGTTGGGTGGGTGGGAGCTGGACCAGTTCCCACTAAATCACACAAATCACCCACCCACTAAGTCACCCACTCACCCACCCACTCACCCAACCACCCATTAAATCACCCATTCACCCACCCACTAAATTACCCACCCACTAAATCACCCACTCACCCACCCACTAAATCACCCACTCACCCACCCACTCACCCAACCACCCACTAAATCACCCATTCACCCACCCACTAAATTACCCACACACTAAATCACCCACTCAACCACCCACTAAATCACTCACCCACTCACTCACCCACCCACCCACTCACCCACCCACTCACTCACCCACCCACCAACCTACTCACCCACTCACTCACCCACCCACTCACTCACCCACCCATTCACCCACTCACCCACCCACTCACCCACTCACCCACCCTCTCACCCACCCACCCACACACCCTCTCACCCACCAACCCACCAACCCACTCACCCACTCACCCACCCTCTCACCCACCCACCCACCCACCCTCTCACCCACCCACCCACCCACCCTCTCACCCACCCACCCACCCTCTCACCCACCCACCCACTCACTCGCCCACTCACCCACCCACTCACTCACTCACCCACTCACCCACTCACCCACTCACTCACCCACTCACCCACTCACCCACTCACCCACCCACCCACTCACTCACTCACCCACTCACCCTCTCACCCACCCACCCACTCACCCACCCTCTCACCCACCCACCCACTCACTCACCCACCCACCCACTCACCCACCCACCCACTCACCCACTCACCCACCCACCCACTCACTCAGTCACCCACTCACCCTCTCACCCACTCACCCACCCACCCACTCATCCACCCTCTCACCCACCCACCCACTCACCCACCCTCTCACCCACCCACTCACCCACTCACTCACCCACCCACCCACTCACCCGCCCACTCACCCACCCACCCACTCACTCACTCACCCACCCACTCACTCACCCACCCTCTCACCCACCCACCCACTCACCCACTCACTCACCCACTCACTCACTCACCCACCCACTCACTCACTCACTCACCCACCCACTCACCCACTCACTCACTCACTCACCCACCCACCCACTCACTCACTCACTCACCCACCCACCCACTCACTCACCCACTCACCCACTCACTCACTCACCCACCCACCCACCAACCCACCAACCCACCCACCCACTCACTCACTCACCCACCCTCTCACCCAACTACCCACTCACCCACCCACTCACCCACTCACCCAACTACCCACTCACCCACCCACTCACCCACTCACCCAACTACCCACTCACCCACCCACTCACCCACCCACTCACCCACCCACTCACCCACTCACTCACCCACCCACTCACCCACCCACTCACCCACTCACCCACTCACTCACTCACCCACCCACCAACCCACTCACCCACCCTCTCACCCACTCACCCACTCACCCACCCACTCACCCACCCACTCACTCACCCACCCACTCACCCACCCTCTCACCCACCCACTCACCCACCCACCCACTCACCCTCTCACTCACTCACTCACCCACCCACCAACCCACCAACCCACTCACCCACCCGCCCACTCACCCACCCACCCACTCACTCACCCTCCCACCCACCCACCCACCCACTCACTCACCCACCCACCAACCCACCAACCCACTCACCCACCCACCCACTCACTCACTCACCCACCCACCAACCCACCAACCCACTCACCCACCCACCCACTCACTCACCCACTCACCCACTCACTCACTCACCCACCCACCCTCTCACCCACTCACCCGCCCACTCACCCACTCACTCATTCACCCTCTCACCCACCCACTCACCCACCCACTCACCCACTCACTCACCCACTCACCCATTCACTCACCCACCCACCAACCCACCAACCCACTCACCCACCCACCCACTCACTCACCCACCCTCTCACCCACCCACTCACCCTCTCACCCACTCACCCACTCACCCACCCACTCACTCACTCACCCACCCACCCACTCACTCACTCACCCACCCACCCACCCACCAACCCACCAACCCACCCACCCACTCACTCACTCACTCACCCTCTCACCTGCCCACTCACCCACCCACCCACTCATTCACTCACCCACCCACCAACCCACCAACCCACTCACCCACCCACCCACTCACCCACTCACTCACCCACCCACCCACTCACTCACCCACTCACTCACTCACTCACCCACCCACCAACCCACTCACCCACTCACCCACTCACCCACCCACTCACCCACCCACTCACTCACCCACCCACTCACCCACTCACCCACTCACCCACCCTCTCACCCACTCACCCACCCACCCACCCACCCACCCACTCACTCACCCACCCACCAACCCACCAACCCACTCACCCACCCACCCACTCACCCACCCACTCACCCACCCTCTCACCCACCCACTCACCCACCCACTCACCCACTCACCCACCCACTCACCCTCTCACCCACTCACCCACCCACTCACTCACTCACTCACCCACCCACCCACTCACTCACCCACTCACCCACTCACTCACTCACCCACCCACCCACCAACCCACCAACCCACCCACCCACTCACTCACTCACCCACCCTCTCACCCAACTACCCACTCACCCACCCACTCACCCACCCTCTCACCCACCCACCAACCCACCAACCCACTCACCCACCCACCCACTCATTCACTCACCCACCCACCAACCCACCAACCCACTCACCCACCCACCCACTCACCCACTCACTCACCCACCCACCCACTCACTCACCCACTCACTCACTCACTCACCCACCCACCAACCCACTCACCCACTCACCCACTCACCCACCCACTCACCCACCCACTCACTCACCCACCCACTCACCCACTCACCCACTCACCCACCCTCTCACCCACTCACCCACCCACCCACCCACCCACTCACTCACTCACCCACCCACCAACCCACCAACCCACTCACCCACCCACCCACTCACCCACTCACTCACCCACCCTCTCACCCACCCACTCACCCACCCACCCACCCACTCACCCACCCACTCACCCTCTCACCCACTCACCCACCCACTCACTCACTCACTCACCCACCCACCCACTCACTCACCCACTCACCCACTCACTCACTCACCCACCCACCCACCAACCCACTCACCCACCCGCCCACTCACCCACCCACCCACCCACTCACTCACCCGCCCACCCACCCACCCGCCCACCCACCCACCCACTCACTCACCCACTCACCCACCCACCCTCTCACCCACCCACCCACCCACTCACTCACCCACCCACCCACCAACCCACCAACCCACCCACCCAATCACTCACTCACCCACCCTCTCACCCAACTACCCACTCACCCACCCACTCACCCACCCTCTCACCCACTCACTCACTCACCCACCCTCTCACCCACTCACCCACCAACCCACCAACCCACTCACCCACTCACCCACCCACCCACTCACTCACTCACCCTCTCACCCGCCCACTCACCCACCCACTCACCCACCCACTCACTCACTCACTCACCCACTCACTCACTCACCCACTCACTCACCCACCCACCCACCCACTCACTCACTCACCCTCTCACCCGCCCACTCACCCACCCACTCATTCACCCTCTCACCCACTCACCCACCCAATCACTCGCCCTCTCACCCGCCCACCCACCCACAGAAGCTGCTGGCACGTCACGGGGTGCGTGCCCACAAGGTGAAGGCACTGGGCCGTGCCACCCACGCCTTTGTGACGTTCGCCAGCGGTGGTGAGAGAGACGAAGCCATCAGGGCCCTCAACACCATCACGTGGAAGGGGCGGACACTCACAGCCAAGGCACGTGGAGACTCACCACTCACTCACCACACACCACTCACTCCTCACTCACCACTCACCACTCACCCACCCACTCACCCACTCACCCACTCACTCACACGGTGGTGAGAGAGACGAAGCCATCAGGGCACTCAACACCATCACGTGGAAGGGGCGGACACTCACAGCCAAGGTACGTGGAGACTCAGCACTCACCACTCACTCACTCACCCACTCACTCACTCACCCACTCACCCACCCACTCACCCACTCACCCACTCACTCAACACTCACTCAACACACACACTCACCACTCACCACCCACTCACTCACCCACTCACTCACTCACCCACTCACTCACACGGTGGTGAGAGAGACGAAGCCATCAGGGCACTCAACACCATCACGTGGAAGGGGCGGACACTCACAGCCAAGGTACGTGGAGACTCACCACACACACTCACCACTCACACTCACCACTCACTCACTCACCACACACTCACTCAACACACACACTCACCCACTCACTCACCCACTCACCCACTCACTCACCCACTCACTCACTCACCCACTCACTCACCCACTCACCCACCCACTCACTCACTCACCCACTCACTCACCCACTCACCCACTCACTCACACTCACCACTCACACTCACTCACCACTCACCACTCAATCACTCACCCACTCACTCACTCACCCACTCACTCACCACACACTCACCACTCACACTCACCACACACTCACCACTCACTCACTCGGTGGTGAGAGAGACGAAGCCATCAGGGCACTCAACACCATCACGTGGAAGGGGCGGACACTCACAGCCAAGGCACGTGGAGACTCACCACTCACACTCACCACACACACTCACCACTCACCCACCACTCACCACTCACTCACTCACCCACTCACTCACCACACACACACTCACCCACCCACTCACCCACTCACTCATTCACTCACTCACTCACCACTCACCCACTCACTCACCACTCACCCACTCACCACCCACTCACCCACTCACCCACTCACTCACCACTCACTCACCACTCACTCACACGGTGGTGAGAGAGACGAAGCCATCAGGGCACTCAACACCATCACGTGGAAGGGGCGGACACTCACAGCCAAGGTACGTGGAGACTCACCACTCACTCACCACTCACACTCACCACTCACTCACCCACTCACCACTCACACTCACCACACACTCACCACTCACTCACGCGGTGGTGAGAGAGACGAAGCCATCAGGGCACTCAACACCATCACGTGGAAGGGGCGGACACTCACAGCCAAGGTACGTGGAGACTCAGCACTCACTCACCACACACACTCACCACTCACACCACACACTCACCACTCACACTCACCACTCACACTCACCCACTCACTCAACACACACACCACTCACTCACCCACCCACCCACTCACTCACTCACCCACTCACTCACTCACCCACTCACTCACTCACTCACCCACTCACCACTCACTCACCACTCACTCACACGGTGGTGAGAGAGACGAAGCCATCAGGGCACTCAACACCATCACGTGGAAGGGGCGGACACTCACAGCCAAGGTACGTGGAGACTCACCACTCACTCACCACTCACACTCACCACACACTCAACACACACACTCACCACTCACCCACTCACTCACTCACTCACCCACCCACTCACTCACTCACCACACACTCACCACTCACTCACGCGGTGGTGAGAGAGACGAAGCCATCAGGGCACTCAACACCATCACGTGGAAGGGGCGGACACTCACAGCCAAGGTACGTGGAGACTCACCACTCACACTCACCACTCACACTCACCACACACCACTCACTCAACACTCACACTCACCACTCAATCACTCACCCACCCAACCACTCACCCACTCACTCACGCGGTGGTGAGAGAGACGATGCCATCAGTGCACTCAACACCATCACGTGGAAGGGGCGGACACTCACAGCCAAGGTACGTGGAGACTCACCACTCACTCACCACTCACACTCACCACTCACTCAACACTCACACTCACCACTCACTCACCACTCACAGACTCACCACTCACAGACTCACCACACACACACTCACCACTCACAGGCTTACCACTCACCACTCACAGACTCATCATACACTCACCACTCACACACTCACCACTCACAGACTCACCACTCACAGACTCACCACACACAGACTCACCACAAACAGACTCACCACACACTCACCACTCACAGACTCACCACTCACAGACTCACCACACACAGACTCACCACACACAGACTCACCACACACTCACCACTCACCACACACACACTCACCACTCACAGACTCACCACACACAGACTCACCACACACTCACCACACACAGACTCACCACACACAGACTCACCACACACTCACCACTCACCACACACACACTCACCACACACAGACTCACCACTCACAGACTCACCACACACTCACCACTCACAGACTCACCACTCACAGACTCACCACACACAGACTCACCACTCACAGACTCACCACACACAGACTCACCACACACTCACCACACACAGACTCACCACTCACAGACTCACCACACACGGACTCACCACTCAGAGATGTTGATGGTGGTGATGATGATGGTGGTGATGATGATGGTGATGATGATGGTGGTGATGATGATGATGGTGTTGGTGGTGGTGTTGGTGATGATGGTGAAGGTGGTGATGGTGGTGGTGATGATGATGGTGGTGATGGTGATGATGGTGGTGGTGGTGGTGATGATGATGATGGTGGTGATGATGATGTTGATGGTGATGATGATGGTGGTGATGATGATGATGTTGATGATGATGGTGATGATGATGATGGTGATGATGATGATGGTGATGATGGTGGTGATGATGATGTTGATGGTGATGATGGTGGTGATGATGATGTTGATGGTGATGATGGTGATGATGGTGATGATGATGGTGGTGATGATGGTGATGTTGATGGTGATAATGTTGATGGTGGTGATGATGATGTTGATGATGATGGTGATGATGGTGATGATGATGGTGATGATGATGGTGATGATGGTGATGATGGTGATGATGGTGATGGTGATGATGATGATGGTGATGATGTTGATGATGATGATGGTGATGATGTTGATGATGATGTTGATGATGGTGATGTTGATGATGGTGATGTTGATGATGGTGATGATGATGATGGTGATGATGATGTTGATAGTGATGGTGATGATGATGGTGATGATAATGTTGATGGTGATGATGATGATGATGTTGATGATGATGGTGATGATGATGGTGATGATGGTGATGATGGTGATTATGGTGATGATGGTGATGATGGTGATGATGTTGTTGATGTTAATGATGATGGTGGTGATGATGTTGATGATGATGGTGATGATGTTGATGATGATGATGGTGATGTTGATGATGGTGATGGTGGTGATGGTGGTGATGGTGTTGATGATGATGTTGATGATGATGGTGATGATGATGGTGATGATGATGTTGATGTTTATGATGGTGATGTTGATGATGGTGATGATGATGATGGTGATGATGATGATAATGTTGATGATTTTGATGGTGATGATGATGGTGATGATGATGGTGATGATGATGTTGATGTTGATGATGGTGATGTTGGTGATGGTGATGTTGATGATGGTGATGATGATGATGATGTTGATGATGATGGTGATGATGGTGATGTTGATGATGATGTTGATGATGGTGATGATGGTGATGATGTTGATGATGATGTTGATGATGATGATGATGATGTTGATGATGATGTTGATGATGTTGATTGTGATGACCTCATCAGGTGGCTCAACCCAAGGTGGATCCGTTGGCGCTCAAGCGAAGCTTCACCATCCCCTCCTCATCGTCCACCATCACCTCCTCATCGTCCACCATCACCTCCTCATCCTCCACCATCACCACCATCACCCCCTCCTCGCTGGATCCTTCACCGTGCAAAAGACGATTCCAGCCATCGGCTTCGGTTTCATCATCAGCACCATCATCATCATCAGCACCACCATCATCATCATCAGCATCACTATCATCAGTGGCATCATCATCAGCAACACCATCATCAGCACCAGCACCACCATCATCATCATCAGCGCCACCACCACCAACATCATCATCACCACCACCACCATCATCATCACCACCACCACCATCATCATCATCACCACCACCACCACCACCACCACCATCATCATCAGCACCACCATCATCATCAGCACCATCATCATCATCAGCGTCCACGTGGGAGCGGCTGTCCGATGCGGTGACGCCGTTATGGCGAGTTCCTTATGTCCTGCAGCTGCAGGAGAAGCAGGCCCAGGCCAAGTCTGTCCTGCAGCGTCTGGCCAAGTACCCACACACTCACTCATACACTCACTCAGTCACTCAGTCACTCAGTCACTCAGTCACTCACTCACACACTCAGACACTCAGTCACTCACTCACTCAGTCACTCACTCACACACTCACTCACTCAGTCACTCAGTCACTCACTCACACACTCAGACACTCACTCAGTCACTCACTCACACACTCACTCCTTACGTCCTGCAGCTGCAGGAGAAGCAGGCCCAGGCCAAGTCTGTCCTGCAGCGTCTGGCCAAGTACCCACACACTCACTCATACACTCACTCAGTCACTCAGTCACTCAGTCACTCAGTCACTCACTCACACACTCAGACACTCAGTCACTCACTCACTCAGTCACTCACTCACACACTCACTCACTCAGTCACTCAGTCACTCACTCACACACTCACACACTCACTCACTCAGTCACTCACACACTCACTCCTTACGTCCTGCAGCTGCAGCAGAAGCAGGCCCAGGCCAAGTCTGTCCTGCAGCGTCTGGCCAAGTACCCACACACTCACTCACTCACACACACACTCACTCACACACTCACTCACACACTCACTCACTCACTCAGTCACTCACTCACTCACTCAGACACTCACTCACTCAGTCATACACTCACTCACTCACTCACTGACTCACTCACTCAGTCACTGACTCACTCACTCACTCACACACTCACACACTCACTCAGTCACTCACACACTCAGTCACTCACTCACACACTCAGTCACTCACTCACACACTCAGACACTCAGTCACTCACTCACTCAGTCACTCATACACTCACTCACTCACTCAGTCACTCACTGACTCAGTCAATCACTCACTCAGACACTCACTCCTTACGTCCTGCAGCTGCAGCAGAAGCAGGCCCAGGCCAAGTCTGTCCTGCAGCGTCTGGCCAAGTACCCACACACTCACTCATACACTCACTCACTCACACACTCACTCACACACACACTCACTCACACACTGACTCACTCATACACTCACTCACTCACTCATACACTCACTCAGTCACTCAGTCACTCACTGACTCACTCACTGACTCACTCAGTCACTCAGTCACTCAGTCACTCACTCACTCAGTCACTCACTCACACACTCACTCACACACACACTCACTCACACACTGACTCACTCATACACTCACTCACTCACTCATACACTCACTCAGTCACTCAGTCACTCACTGACTCACTCACTGACTCACTCAGTCACTCAGTCACTCAGTCACTCACTCACTCAGTCACTCACTCATACACTCACTCACTCACTCACACACTCAGACACTCAGTCACTCACTCACTCACTCAGTCACTCACACACTGACTCACTCACTCAGTCACTCACTCACTCATACACTCACTCACTCATACACTCACTCACTCACTCATACACTCACTCACTCACTGACTCACTCACTCACTGACTCACTCAGTCACTCACTCACTCACTCATACACTCACTCACTCATACACTCACTCACTCACTCATACACTCACTCACTCACTGACTCACTCACTCACTGACTCACTCAGTCACTCACTCACTCACTCAGTCATACACTCACTCAGTCACACACTCACACACTCACTCACTCACCCACTCACTCAGCCACTCACTCAGCTGCCCACTCAGCCAGCCACTCACTCACTCACTCACCCACTCACTCACCCACTCACTCAGCCACTCACTCAGCCAGTCACTCACTCAGCCACTCACTCACTCCCTCACCCCTGCAGGTCAGCTGCCCACTCACTCACCCACTCACTCGGCTGCCCACTCACCCACTCACTCAGCCACTCACTCACTCACTCAGCCAGCCACTCACTCACTCAGCAACTCACTCACACACTCACTCACACACTGACTCACTCATACACTCACTCACTCACTCATACACTCACTCAGTCACTCACTGACTCACTCAGTCACTCACTGACTCACTCACTCAGTCACTCAGTCACTCACTCAGTCACACACTCACACACTCAGTCACTCACTCACTGACTCACTCACACACTCATAGACTCAGTCACTCACTCACTGACTCACTCACTGACTCACTCACTCACTGACTCACACACTCACTCACACACTCACACACTCACACACTCACTGACTCACTCACTCAGACACTCACTCACTCACTCAGTCACTCACTCACTCACTGACTCACTCACTGACTCACTCACTGACTCACTGACTCACTCAGTCACTCAGTCACTCACTCATACACTCACTCACACACTGACTCACTGACACACTGACTCACTCACTCACTCACACACTGACTCACTCACTCACTCAGTCACTCAGTCACTCACTGACTCACTCACTCAGTCACACACTCACACACTCACTCAGACACTCACTCAGTCACTCACTCACTCAGACACTCACTGACTCACTCACTGACTCACTCACTCACTCAGACACTCACTCACTCACTCAGTCACTCACTCAGTCACTCACTGACTCACTCAGTCACTCACTGACTCACTCACTCAGTCACTCAGTCACTCACTCAGTCACACACTCACACACTCAGTCACTCACTCACTGACTCACTCACACACTCATAGACTCAGTCACTCACTCACTGACTCACTCACTGACTCACTCACTCACTGACTCACACACTCACTCACACACTCACACACTCACTGGCTCACTCACTCAGACACTCACTCACTCACTCAGTCACTCACTCACTCACTGACTCACTCACTGACTCACTCACTGACTCACTCACTCACTCAGTCACTCAGTCACTCACTCATACACTCACTCACACACTGACCCACTGACACACTGACTCACTCACTCACTCACACACTGACTCACACACTCACTCACTCAGTCACTCAGTCACTCACTGACTCACTCACTCAGTCACACACTCACACACTCACTCACTCACACACTCAGTCACTCACTCAGTCACTCAGTCACACACTCACTCACTCACTCAGTCACTCACTCACTCAGTCACTCACTCACTCACTCAGTCATACACTCACTCATACACTCACTCACTCATACACTCGCTCACTCACTCATACACTCACCCACTCACTCACTCACTCACTGACTCACTCACTCAGTCACTCACTCACACACTCACTGACTCACTCAATCACTCACTGATTCACTCACTCACTCAGTCACTCACTCACTCACTCACTCAGTCACTCAATCACTCACTCACTGACTCACTCACTCACTCGCTGACTCAATCGCTGACTCACTCACTCACTGACTCACTCACTCACTCAGTCACTCAGTCACTCACTCACTCAGTCACTCAGTCACTCACTCACTGACTCACTCACTGACTCACTCACTGACTCACTGACTCGCTCACACACTCACACACTCACTCACTGACTCACTCACACACTCACTCACTCACACACTCACTCACTCACTGACTCACTGACTCACTCAGTCACTCACTCACTCATACACACACTCAGTCACTCACTGACTCACTCACTGACTCACTCACTCACTGACTCACTCACTCATACACTCACTCACACACTCACTCACTCACTCAGTCACTCACTCACTGACTCACTGACTCACTCACTCACTCACACACTCACTGACTCACTCACTCACACTCACTCACACACTCACTCACTGACTCACTCAGTCACTCAGTCACTCACTCACACACTCACTCAGTCACTCACTCACACTCACTGACTCACTCACTGACTCACTCACTGACTCACTCACACACTCACTCACTCATTCACTCACACACCCACTCACTCACTGACTCACTCATACACACACTCACACACACCCTCACTGACTCATTCACTCACTCATACACACTCACTCACTCAGTCACTCATACACTCACTCAGTCAGTCACTCATACACTCACTCATACACTCACTCATACACTCACTCACTCAGTCAGTCAGTCACTCACTCATACACTCATACACTCACTTACTGACTCACTGACTCACACACTCACTCACTGACTCACTGACTCACTCACTCACTCACTAACTCACTCACTCACTCACTGACTCACTGACTTACTCACTGACTCACTCACTGACTCACTCACTCACTCACACACTCACTGACTCACTCACTGACTCACTGACACACTCACTGACTCACTGACTCACTTACTGACTCACTGACTCACTCACTGACTCACTGACTCGCTCACACACTCACACACTCACTCACACACTCACTCAATCACTGACTCACTCATACACTCACTGACTCACTCACACACTCACTCATTCACTCACTGACTCACTCACTCACTCATACACTCACTCACTCACTGACTCACTCACTCATGCACACACTCACTCACACACTCACTGACTCACTCACTCATACACACACTCACTCACTGACTTACTGACTCACTCAAACACTCAATCACTCACTCACACACTCACTGACTCACTCACTCATACACTCACTCACACACTCATACACTCACTCACTCACTGACTCACTCACTGACTCACTCAGTCACTCACTTACTCAGTCACTCACACACTCACTGACACACTCACACACTCATACACTCACTCATACACTCACTCACACACTCACTCACACACTCACTCACTCACTCAGTGACACACTCACTCATACACTCACTCACTCACTGACACACTCACTCATACACTCACTCACTCACACACTCACTCACTCACTCAGTCACTCACTCACTCATACACACACTCACTCACACACTCACTCACTCACTGACTCACTCACTGACTCATACACTGACTCACTCACTCACTCAGTCACTCAGTCACTCACTCATACACTCACTCACACACTGACCCACTGACACACTGACTCACTCACTCACTCACACACTGACTCACACACTCACTCACTCAGTCACTCAGTCACTCACTGACTCACTCACTCAGTCACACACTCACACACTCACTCACTCACACACTCAGTCACTCACTCAGTCACTCAGTCACACACTCACTCACTCACTCAGTCACTCACTCACTCAGTCACTCACTCACTCACTCAGTCATACACTCACTCATACACTCACTCACTCATACACTCATACACACACTCACTCACTCATACACTCACTCACACACTCACTCACTCACTGACTCACTCACTCAGTCACTCACTCACACACTCACTGACTCACTCAATCACTCACTGATTCACTCACTCACTCAGTCACTCACTCACTCACTCAGTCACTCAATCACTCACTCACTGACTCACTCACTCACTCGCTGACTCAATCGCTGACTCACTCACTCACTGACTCACTCACTCACTCAGTCACTCAGTCACTCACTCACTCAGTCACTCAGTCACTCACTCACTGACTCACTCACTGACTCACTCACTGACTCACTGACTCGCTCACACACTCACACACTCACTCACTGACTCACTCACACACTCACTCACTCACACACTCACTCACTCACTGACTCACTGACTCACTCAGTCACTCACTCACTCATACACACACTCAGTCACTCACTGACTCACTCACTGACTCACTCACTCAGTCACTCACTCACTCATACACTCACTCACACACTCACTCACTCACTCAGTCACTCACTCACTGACTCACTGACTCACTCACTCACTCAGTCACTCACTGACTCACTCACTCAGTCACTCACTGACTCACTCAGTCACTCAGTCACTCACTCACACACTCACTCAGTCACTCACTCACACTCACTGACTCACTCACTGACTCACTCACTGACTCACTCCACTCACACACCCACTCACTCACTGACTCACTCATACACACACTCACACACACCCTCACTGACTCATTCACTCACTCATACACACTCACTCACTCAGTCACTCATACACTCACTCAGTCAGTCACTCATACACTCACTCATACACTCACTCATACACTCACTCACTCAGTCAGTCAGTCACTCACTCATACACTCATACACTCACTTACTGACTCACACACTCACTCACTGACTCACTGACTCACTCACTCACTCACTCACTAACTCACTCACTCACTCACTGACTCACTGACTTACTCACTGACTCACTCACTGACTCACTCACTCACACACTCACTGACTCACTCACTGACTCACTGACACACTCACTGACTCACTGACTCACTTACTGACTCACTGACTCACTCACTGACTCACTGACTCGCTCACACACTCACACACTCACTCACACACTCACTCAATCACTGACTCACTCATACACTCACTGACTCACTCACACACTCACTCATTCACTCACTGACTCACTCACTCACTCATACACTCACTCACTCACTGACTCACTCACTCATGCACACACTCACTCACACACTCACTGACTCACTCACTCATACACACACTCACTCACTGACTGACTCACTCACTCAAACACTCAATCACTCACTCACACACTCACTGACTCACTCACTCATACACTCACTCACACACTCATACACTCACTCACTCACTGACTCACTCACTGACTCACTCAGTCACTCACTTACTCAGTCACTCACACACTCACTGACACACTCACACACTCATACACTCACTCATACACTCACTCACACACTCACTCACACACTCACTCACTCACTCAGTGACACACTCACTCATACACTCACTCACTCACTGACACACTCACTCATACACTCACTCACTCACACTCACTCACTCACTCAGTCACTCACTCACTCATACACACACTCACTCACACACTCACTCACTCACTGACTCACTCACTGACTCATACACTCTCTGACTCATACAATCACTGACTCATACACTCACTGACTCACTCACTCATACACTGACTCACTCACTGACTCACTGACTCACTCACTGACTCATACACTCTCTGACTCATACAATCACTGACTCATACACTTACTGACTCACTCACTCATACACTGACTCACTCACTGACTCACTGACTCACTCACTGACCGAATCACTCACTGACTGACTCACTCACTGACTGACTCACTCACTCACTGACTCACTTACTCACTGACTCACTCACTCACTCACCCACCAACCCACCCACCAACCCACCCACCCACACACTCACTCACTCACTGACTCACTCACACACTCACTCACACACTTACTGACTCACACACTCACTCACTGACTTACTCACTCTTTCACTCACACACTCACTCACTGACTCACTCACTCACTCATACACACACTCACTCACACACTCACTGACTCACTCACTCACTCATACACACTCACTCACTGACTGACTCACTCACTCAAACACTCAATCACTCACTCACACACTCACTGACTCACTCACTCATACACTCACTCACACACTCATACACTCACTCACTCACTGACTCACTCACTCACTGACTCACTCAGTCACTCACTTACTCAGTCACTCACTCAATCATTGACTCACTCACTCACACACTCACTGACACACTCACACACTCATACACTCACTCATACACTCACTCATACACTCACTCACACACTCACTCACACACTCACTCACTCAGTGACACACACTCATACACTCACTCACTCACTGACACACTCACTCATACACTCACTCACTGACTCACTCACACACACACTCACTCACTGACTCACTCCCTCAGTCACTCACTCACTCATACACACACTCACTCACACACTCACTCACTCACTCACTGACTCACTCACTGACTCATACACTCTCTGACTCATACACTCACTGACTCATACACTCACTGACTCACTCACTCATACACTGACTCACTCACTGACTCACTCACTCACTCACTGACTCACTCACTGACCGAATCACTCACTGACTGACTCACTCACTCACTGACTCACTTACTCACTGACTCACTTACTCACTGACTCACTCACTCACCCACTAACCCACCCACCCACACACTCACTCACTCACTGACTCACTCACACACTCACTCACACACTTACTGACTCACACACTCACTCACTCACTGACTTACTCACTCATTCACTCACACACTCACTCACTCACTGACTCACTCACTCATGCACACACTCACTCACACACTCACTGACTCACTCACTCACTCATACACACTCACTCACTGACTGACTCACTCACTCAAACACTCAATCACTCACTCACACACTCACTGACTCACTCACTCATACACCTACTCACACACTCATACACTCACTCACTCACTGACTCACTCACTCACTGACTCACTCAGTCACTCACTTACTCAGTCACTCACTCAATCACTGACTCACTCACTCACACACTCACTGACACACTCACACACTCATACACTCACTCATACACTCACTCACACACTCACTCACTCACTGACTCACTCACTCAGTGACACACTCACTCATACACTCACTCACTCACTGACACACTCACTCATACACTCACTCACTCACTGACTCACTCACACACACACTCACTCACTGACTCACTCACTCAGTCACTCACTCACTCATACACACACTCACTCACACACACACTCACTCACTCACTGACTCACTCACTGACTCATACACTCTCTGACTCATACACTCTCTGACTCATACACTCACTGACTCACTCACTCATACACTGACTCACTCACTGACTCACTCACTGACTCACTCACTGACCGAATCACTCACTGACTGAATCACTCACTGACTGACTCACTCACTCACTGACTCACTTACTCACTGACTCACTCACTCACTCACCCACCAACCCACCCACCCACACACTCACTCACTCACTGACTCACTCACACACTCACTCACACACTTACTGACTCACACACTCACTCACACACTCACTCACTCATTCACTGACTCACTCACTCACTGGCTCACTCACTCACTGACTTACTCACACACTCACACACTCACTCACTCACACACTCACTGACTCACTCACTCACTGACTCACCCACCCACCCACTCACTCACTCACCCACTCACTGACACACTCACTCACAGACTCACTCACTCACTGTGGCTTGCCCATGACCTCTGACCTTTGACCTCTGACCCAGGGACATCTGTGCCAACAACCGTGCCCTGCAGCCCTGGGTGCTGAACCAGAGAGAGAAGTTTGACCACCTGTGCTGTCCTTTCCAAGGCATCACTCCCTCACCCCTGCAGGTCAGCTGCCCACTCAGCCACTCACTCAGCTGCCCACTCACCCACTCAGCCACTCAGCTGCCCACTCAGCCACTCACTCACTCAGCCCTGCAGGTCAGCTGCCCACTCAGCCACTCAGCCACTCAGCCACCCACTCACTCAGCTGCCCACTCACTCAGCTGCCCACTCAGCCACTCACTCAGCCACTCACTCAGCCACTCACTCAGCCACTCACTCACTCAGCCACTCACTCAGCCACTCACTCACTCAGCCCTGCAGGTCAGCTGCCCACTCAGCCACTCACTCAGCCACTCAGTCACTCACCCACTCAGCCACTCAGTCACTCACTCAGCCACTCACTCACTCAGCTGCCCACTCAGCCACTCAGCCACTCAGCCACCCACTCACTCAGCTGCCCACTCACTCAGCTGCCCACTCAGCCACTCAGCCACTCAGTCACCCACTCACTCAGCCACTCACTCACTCAGCCACTCACTCACTCAGTCACTCACTCAGCCACTCACTCAGCCACTCACTCAGCCACTCACTCACTCCCTCACCCCTGCAGGTCAGCTGCCCACTCAGCCACTCACTCAGCCACTCACTCAGTCACTCACTCAGCCACTCACTCACTCAGCCACTCACTCAGCCACTCACCCACTCACTCACTCAGCAACTCACTCAGCCACTCACTCACTCAGCCCTGCAGGTCAGCTGCCCACTCAGCCACTCACTCAGCCACTCACTCAGCTGCCCACTCACTCAGCTGCCCACTCAGCCACTCACTCAGCCACTCACTCAGCCACTCACTCAGCCACTCACCCAGCCACTCACTCAGCCACTCACTCAGCTGCCCACTCACCCACTCACTCACTCAGCCACTCACTCACTCAGCCACTCACTCACTCAGCCACTCAGTCACTGACCCACTCACTCACTCAGCCACTCACTCACTCACTCAGCCACTCAGTCACTGACCCACTCACTCACTCAGCCACTCACTCACTCACTCAGCCACTCAGTCACTGACCCACTCACTCACTCAGCCACTCACTCACTCACTCAGCCACTCAGTCACTGACCCACTCACTCACTCAGCCACTCACTCACTCACTCAGCCACTCAGTCACTGACCCACTCACTCACTCAGCCACTCACTCACTCACTCAGCCACTCACTCAGCCACTCACTCACTCCCTCACCCCTGCAGGTCAGCTGCCCACTCAGCCACTCACTCAGCCACTCACTCAGTCACTCACTCAGCCACTCACTCACTCAGCCACTCACTCAGCCACTCACCCACTCACTCACTCACCCACTCATTCACTCACTCCCTCACCCCTGCAGGTCAGCTGCCCACTCACTCACTCAGCTGCCCACTCACTCAGCCACTCACTCAGCCACTCACTCACTCACTCAGCCACTCACCCACTCACTCAGCCACTCACTCATCCACTCACTCAGCTGCCTACTCAGCCACTCACTCAGCCACTCACTCACTCAGCCACTCACTCACTCAGCCACCCACTCACTCAGCCACTCACTCACTCACCCACTCACTCACTCAGCCACTCACTCATCCACTCATTCACTCCCTCACCCCTGCAGGTCAGCTGCCCACTCACCCACTCAGCCACCCACTCACTCAGCCACTCACTCACTCAGCCACTCACTCAGTCACTCAGTCACTCACTCAGCCACTCACTCAGCCACTCACTCAGCCACTCACTCCCTCACCCCTGCAGGTCAGCTGCCCACTCAGCCACTCACTCAGCCACTCACTCACTCAGCCACTCACTCAGCCACTCACTCAGCCACTCACTCACTCAGCCACTCACTCACTCAGCCACTCACTCAGCCACTCACTCAGCCACTCACTCAGCCGCTCACTCAGCTGCTCACTCACTCACTCAGCCACTCACTCAGCCACTCACCCACTCACCCACTCACTCACTCACTCATCCACTCACTCAGCCACTCACTCAGCCACTCACTCACTCAGTCACTCACTCACTCAGTCACTCACTCACTCAGTCACTCACTCAGCCACTCACTCACTCAGTCACTGACCCACTCACTCAGCCACTCAGCCACTCACTCAGCCACTCACTCAGCTGCCCACTCACTCACTCACTCAGCCACTCACTCACTCAGCCACTCACTCAGCCACTCACTTCCTCACCCCTGCAGGTCAGCTGCCCACTCACTCACCCACTCACTCGGCTGCCCACTCACCCACTCACTCAGCCAGCCACTCACTCACTCAGCCACTCACTCACTCACCTACTCACTCACTCACCCACTCAGTCAGCTGCCCACTCAGCCACTCACTCAGCCACTCAGCCACTCACTCAGCCACACACTCACTCAGCCACTCACTCACTCAGCCACTCACTCAGCCACTCACTCAGCCACTTACTCAGCCACTCAGCCACTCACTCAGCCACTCACTCACTCAGCAACTCACTCAGCCACTCACTCACGCAGCCACTCACTCAGCCACTCACTCAGCCACTCACTCAGCCACTCACTCAGCCACTTACTCAGCCACTCAGCCACTCACTCAGCCACTCACTCACTCAGCAACTCACTCAGCCACTCACTCACTCAGCCACTCACTCAGCCACTCACTCAGCCACTCACTCAGCCACTTACTCAGCCACTCACTCAGCCACTCACTCACTCAGCAACTCACTCAGCCACTCACTCACTCAGCCACTCACTCAGCCACTCACTCAGCCACTCACTCAGGCACTCACTCAGCCACTCACTCAGCCACTCACTCAGCCACTCACTCAGCCACTTACTCACTCACTCAGCCACTCACTCACTCAGCAACTCACTCAGCCACTCACTCACTCAGCCACTCACTCAGCCACTCACTCAGCCACTCACTCACCCACCCACCCTGTGTGTGTACTGTGTGTGTACTGTGTGTGTACCGTGCTGTGTGTACTGTGTGTACCGTGCTGTGTGTGTACTGTGTGTGTACTGTGTGTGTGTACTGTGTGTGTGTACTGTGTGTGTACTGTGTGTGTGTACTGTGTGTGTACTGTGTGTGTGTACTGTGTGTGTACTGTGTGTGTGTACTGTGTGTGTACTGTGTGTGTACCGTGTGTGTACTGTGTGTGTACTGTGTGTACTGTGTGTGTGTGTACCGTGCTGTGTGTACTGTGTGTGTACTGTGTGTGTACTGTGTGTGTGTACTGTGTGTACTGTGTGTACTGTGTGTGTACTGTGTGTGTACTGTGTGTGTATTGTGTGTGTGTGTACTGTGTGAGTGTAGCAAGGCTACAGGAACAAGTGTGAGCTGAGTGTGTGTACTGTGTGTGTTTACTGTGTGTGTGTACTTTGTGTACTGTGTGTGTGTACTGTGTGTGTACTGTGTGTGTGTACTGTGTGTGTGTAGCGAGGCTACAGGAACAAGTGTGAGCTGATTGTGTGTACTGTGTGTGTACTGTGTGTGTACTGTGTGTGTGTGTGTACTGTGTGTGTGTACTGTGTACTGTGTGTGTACTGTGTGTGTACTGTGTGTGTGTGTACTGTGTGTGCTGTGTGTGTGTGTGTACTGTGTGTGTGTACTGTGTGTACTGTGTGAGTGTACTGTGTGTACTGTGTGTACTGTGTGAGTGTACTGTGTGTACTGTGTGTGTGCTGTGTGTGTACTGTGTGAGTGTAGCGAGGCTACAGGAACAAGTGTGAGCTGAGTGTGTGTACTGTGTGTACTGTGTGTGAGTGTACTGTGTGTGTACTGTGTGTGTGTGTACTGTGTGTACTGTGTGTGTGTGTACTGTGTGTACTGTGTGTGTGTGTACTGTGTGTGTGTACTGTGTGTGTACTGTGTGTGTACCGTGTGTGTACTGTGTGTGTACTGTGTGTATACTGTGTGTGTGTACTGTGTGTACTGTGTGTGTGTACTGTGTGTGTGTACTGTGTGTGTACTGTGTGTGTGTACTGTGTGTGTACTGTGTGTGTGTACTGTGTGTGTGTAGCGAGGCTACAGGAACAAGTGTGAGCTGAGTGTGTGTACTGTGTGTGTACTGTGTGTGTACTGTGTGTACTGTGTGTGTACTGTGTGTGTGTGTGTGTACCTTGTGTGTATTGTGTGTGTGTGTACTGTGTGAGTGTAGCGAGGCTACAGGAACAAGTGTGAGCTGAGTGTGTGTACTGTGTGTGTTTACTGTGTGTGTGTACTTTGTGTACTGTGTGTGTGTACTGTGTGTGTACTGTGTGTGTGTACTGTGTGTGTGTAACGAGGCTACAGGAACAAGTGTGAGCTGATTGTGTGTACTGTGTGTGTACTGTGTGTGTACTGTGTGTGTGTGTACTGTGTGTGTGTACTGTGTACTGTGTGTGTACTGTGTGTGTGTACTGTGTGTGCTGTGTGTGTGTGTGTGTACTGTGTGTACTGTGTGTACTGTGTGAGTGTACTGTGTGTACTGTGTGTACTGTGTGAGTGTACTGTGTGTACTGTGTGTATTGTGTGTGTGTGTACTGTGTGTGTGCTGTGTGTGTGTACTGTGTGAGTGTAGCGAGGCTACAGGAACAAGTGTGAGCTGAGTGTGTGTACTGTGTGTACTGTGTGTGTACTGTGTGTACTGTGTGTGAGTGTACTGTGTGTGTACTGTGTGTGTGTGTACTGTGTGTACTGTGTGTGTACTGTGTGTGTACTGTGTGTGTGTACTGTATGTGTGTACTGTATGTGTGTACTGTGTGTGTGCTGTGTGTGTACTGTGTGTGTGTGTACTGTGTGTGTGTACTGTGTGTACTGTGTGTGTGTGTACTGTGTGTACTGTGTGTGTATACTGTGTGTGTGTACTGTGTGTACTGTGTGTGTGTGTACTGTGTGTGTGTAGCGAGGCTACAGGAACAAGTGTGAGCTGAGTGTGGGTACTGTGTGTGTACTGTGTGTGTACTGTGTGTGTGTACTGTGTGTGTACTGTGTGTGTACTGTGTGTGTGTGTACTGTGTGTGTACTGTGTGTACTGTGTGAGTGTAGCGAGGCTACAGGAACAAGTGTGAGCTGAGTGTGTGTACTGTGTGTACTGTGTGTACTGTGTGTGAGTGTACTGTGTGTGTACTGTGTGTGTGTGTACTGTGTGTACTGTGTGTGTGTGTGTACTGTGTGTGTACTGTGTGTGTGTACTGTATGTGTGTACTGTATGTGTGTACTGTGTGTGTGCTGTGTGTGTACTGTGTGTGTGTGTACTGTGTGTGTGTACTGTGTGTACTGTGTGTGTGTGTACTGTGTGTACTGTGTGTGTATACTGTGTGTGTGTACTGTGTGTACTGTGTGTGTGTGTACTGTGTGTGTGTAGCGAGGCTACAGGAACAAGTGTGAGCTGAGTGTGGGTACTGTGTGTGTACTGTGTGTGTACTGTGTGTGTGTACTGTGTGTGTACTGTGTGTGTACTGTGTGTGTGTGTACTGTGTGTGTACTGTGTGTACTGTGTGAGTGTAGCGAGGCTACAGGAACAAGTGTGAGCTGAGTGTGTGTACTGTGTGTGTACTGTGTGTGTACTGTGTGTACTGTGTGTGTGTACTGTGTGTGTGTACTGTGTGTGTACTGTGTGAGTGTACTGTGTGTGTACTCTGTACTGTGTGTACTGTGTGTGTACTGTGTGTACTGTGTGTGTACTGTGTGTGTGTACTGTGTGTACTGTGTGAGTGTAGCGAGGCTACAGGAACAAGTGTGAGCTGAGTGTGGGTACTGTGTGTGTACTGTGTGTGTGTACTGTGTGTGTACTGTGTGTGTGTACTGTGTGAGTGTGTGTACTGTGTGTGTACTGTGTGAGTGTGTGTGCTGTGTGTGTACTGTGTGTGTACTGTGTGTGTGTGTACTGTGTGTACTGTGTGTAGCGAGGCTACAGGAACAAGTGTGAGCTGAGTGTGTGTACTGTGTGTGTGTACTGTGTGTGTACTGTGTGTGTGTACTGTGTGTGTGTACTGTGTGTGTGTACTGTGTGTAGCGAGGCTACAGGAACAAGTGTGAGCTGAGTGTGTGTACTGTGTGTGTATACTGTGTGTGTACTGTGTGTGTACTGTGTGTACTGTGTGTGTGTACTGTGTGTACTGTGTGTGTGAGTGTAGCGAGGCTACAGGAACAAGTGTGAGCTGAGTGTGTGTACTGTGTGTGTGTGTGTGTGTACTGTGTGTGTGTACTGTGTGTGTGTACTGTGTGTACTGTGTGTGTACTGTGTGTGTACTGTGTGTGTACTGTGTGTACTGTGTGTGTGTACTGTGTGTATGCTGTGTGTGTACCTTGTGTGTATTGTGTGTGTGTGTACTGTGTGTGTGTACTGTGTGAGTGTAGCGAGGCTACAGGAACAAGTGTGAGCTGAGTGTGTGTACTGTGTGTGTACTGTGTGTGTGCTGTGTGTGTACTGTGTGTACTGTGTGTGTGTACTGTGTACTGTGTGTACTGTGTGTGTACTGTGTGAGTGTAGCGAGGCTACAGGAACAAGTGTGAGCTGAGTGTGTGTACTGTGTGTGTACTGTGTGTGTACTGTGTGTGTGTGTGTGTACTGTGTGTGTACTGTGTGTGTGTGTGTGTACTGTGTGTGTACTGTGTGTGTGTGTGTACTGTGTGTGTACTGTGTACTGTGTGTGTACTGTGTGTGTGTACTGTGTGTACTGTGTGTGTACTGTGTGTGTACTGTGTGTACTGTGTGTGTGTACTGTGTGTATGCTGTGTGTGTACCTTGTGTGTATTGTGTGTGTGTGTACTGTGTGTGTGTACTGTGTGAGTGTAGCGAGGCTACAGGAACAAGTGTGAGCTGTGTGTGTGTACTCTGTGTGTGTGTACTGTGTGTGTACTGTATGTGTGTACTGTGTGTGTACTGTGTGTGTACTGTGTGTGTACTGTGTGTGTACTGTGTGTGTGTGTACTGTGTGTGTACTGTGTGTGTGTACTGTGTGTACTGAGTGTAGCGAGGCTACAGGAACAAGTGTGAGCTGAGTGTGTGTACTGTGTGTGTACTGTGTGAGTGTACTGTGTGTGTGTGTACTGTGTGTACTGTGTGTACTGTGTGTGTGTGAGTGTAGCGAGGCTACAGGAACAAGTGTGAGCTGAGTGTGTGTACTGTGTGTGTGTGTACTGTGTGTGTGTGTACTGTGTGTGTACTGTGTGTACTGTGTGTGTACTGTGTGTGTACTGTGTGTGTACTGTGTGTGTGTGTACTGTGTGTGTACTGTGTGTGTGTACTGTGTGTACTGAGTGTAGCGAGGCTACAGGAACAAGTGTGAGCTGAGTGTGTGTACTGTGTGTGTACTGTGTGTGTACTGTGTGTGTACTGTGTGTACTGTGTGTAGCGAGGCTACAGGAACAAGTGTGAGCTGAGTGTGGGTCGTGGTGAGTGTGGTGAGCGAGTGGTGAGTTTCCGCCTGGGGGCCTACCGCCTGGGGTCTTGCTGTGTGTGTGTGTACTGTGTGTGTACTGTGTGTGTGTACTGTGTGTGTACTGTGTGTGTACTGTGTGTGTACTGTGTGTGTACTGTGTGAGTACTGTGTGTGTGTACTGTGTGTGTGTACTGTGTGTGTACTGTGTGTGTACTGTGTGTGTACTGTGTGTGTGTAGCGAGGCTACAGGAACAAGTGTGAGCTGAGTGTGTGTACTGTGTGTGTACTGTGTGTACTGTGTGAGTGTAGCGAGGCTACAGGAACAAGTGTGAGCTGAGTGTGTGTACTGTGTGTGTACTGTGTGTGTACTGTGTGTGTGTGTGTGTACTGTGTGTGTACTGTGTGTGTGTGTGTACTGTGTGTGTACTGTGTGAGTGTAGCGAGGCTACAGGAACAAGTGTGAGCTGAGTGTGGGTCGTGGTGAGTGTGGTGAGCGAGTGGTGGGTTTTCGCCTGGGGGCCTACCGCCTGGGCTCTTGCTGTGTGTGTGTGTACTGTGTGTGTACTGTGTGTACTGTGTGTGTACTGTGTGTGTGTGTACTGTGTGTGTACTGTGTGTACTGTGTGTGTACTGTGTACTGTGTGTGTACTGTGTGAGTGTAGCGAGGCTACAGGAACAAGTGTGAGCTGAGTGTGGGTCGTGGTGAGTGCGGTGAGCGAGTGGTGGGTTTTCGCCTGGGGGCCTACCGCCTGGGCTCTTGCTGTGTGTGTGTGTGTACTGTGTGTGTACTGTGTGTGTACTGTGTGTGTACTGTGTGTACTGTGTGTAGCGAGGCTACAGGAACAAGTGTGAGCTGAGTGTGGGTCGTGGTGAGTGTGGTGAGCGAGTGGTGGGTTTTCGCCTGGGGGCCTACCGCCTGGGCTCTTGCTGTGTGTGTGTGTACTGTGTGTGTGTACTGTGTGTGTACTGTGTGTGTACTGTGTGTACTGTGTGAGTGTAGCGAGGCTACAGGAACAAGTGTGAGCTGAGTGTGGGTCGTGGTGAGTGTGGTGAGCGAGTGGTGGGTTTTCGCCTGGGGGCCTACCGCCTGGGCTCTTGCTGTGTGTGTGTGTACTGTGTGTGTACTGTGTGTGTACTGTGTGTACTGTGTGAGTGTAGCGAGGCTACAGGAACAAGTGTGAGCTGAGTGTGGGTCGTGGTGAGTGTGGTGAGCGAGTGGTGGGTTTTCGCCTGGGGGCCTACCGCCTGGGCTCTTGCTGTGTGTGTGTGTACTGTGTGTGTACTGTGTGTGTACTGTGTGTGTGTGAGTGTAGCGAGGCTACAGGAACAAGTGTGAGCTGAGTGTGGGTCGTGGTGAGTGTGGTGAGCGAGTGGTGGGTTTTCGCCTGGGGGCCTACCGCCTGGGCTCTTGCTGTGTGTGTGTGTACTGTGTGTGTACTGTGTGTGTACTGTGTGTGTGTACTGTGTGTGTACTGTGTGTGTACTGTGTGTAGCGAGGCTACAGGAACAAGTGTGAGCTGAGTGTGGGTCGTGGTGAGTGCGGTGAGCGAGTGGTGGGTTTTCGCCTGGGGGCCTACCGCCTGGGCTCTTGCTGTGTGTGTGTGTACTGTGTGTGTACTGTGTGTGTGTACTGTGTGTACTGTGTGTGTACTGTGTGTACTGTGTGTGAGTGTAGCGAGGCTACAGGAACAAGTGTGAGCTGAGTGTGGGTCGTGGTGAGTGCGGTGAGCGAGTGGTGGGTTTTCGCCTGGGGGCCTACCGCCTGGGCTCTTGCTGTGTGTGTGTGTACTGTGTGTGTACTGTGTGTGTACTGTGTGCACTGTGTGAGTGTAGCGAGGCTACAGGAACAAGTGTGAGCTGAGTGTGGGTCGTGGTGAGTGTGGTGAGCGAGTGGTGGGTTTTCGCCTGGGGGCCTACCGCCTGGGCTCTTGCTGTGTGTGTGTGTACTGTGTGTGTACTGTGTGTGTACTGTGTGTGTGTACTGTGTGTGTGTACTGTGTGTGAGCTGAGTGTGTGTACTGTGTGTGTACTGTGTGTACTGTGTGAGTGTAGCGAGGCTACAGGAACAAGTGTGAGCTGAGTGTGGGTCGTGGTGAGTGTGGTGAGCGAGTGGTGGGTTTTCGCCTGGGGGCCTACCGCCTGGGCTCT
>NW_022638459.1:0-30048 GCF_010993605.1 Petromyzon marinus
ATTACCGCCACCACCACCGCTGGTACCTCAACCACTGCAAACTACCACCACCACACCACAACTACCACTACCACAACTACCACCACACATCTAACACTGTACAACCATCACCACTACAAGTACAACTTCTATCACTACCACCACCACAACTTCTACCACAACCACTACGACCACCACCACCACCACCACATCAACCACCACCACAACTTCTACCACAACTACTACCACCACCACCACCACAACAGCCACCACCACCACCACCGCTGTTACCTCACCACCACCACAACAACCACCACCACCACTCTTACCTCACCACCACTACCGTGGTTGTTGTTGTTGTTGTTGCTGTGGTTGTTGTTGTGGTTGTTGTTGTGGTTGTTGTTGTTGTGGTTGTTGTTGTTGCTGCTGCCTCTCTGGTCCGTCTCCTCTCTCCCCCCTCGGCTCGACTGAGACCCCCACGTGACCGCGCCGGCACGCGCACCCAGTGAGGGGCGTGGCCAGGAGGTGTGTGGGCGTGGTTTAGCTCGTCGAGGGGGAGGGGCTGCGAGGTGTGTGGGCGTGGTGTAGGTGACTAGGGGACGGGCTGCGGAGTGTCTTGGGCGTGGTTCAGATCGTCGGGGGAGGGGCTAACGAGACGTGTGGGCGTGGTTGGGATTGTTGGGGGAGGGACTATGAGACGTGCGGGCGTGGTTTAGATCGCTGGGGATTTTTATGGGCGTGGTTTCGATCGCAGCCACTCCCCCCCAACAATCTAATCAACGCCCACAAATGTTGATATAAAGCTTTCGTAACTACAGGGATTCATATTATTGGTTCTTTCGGTAAAGTCACCACCACGTAGAAGGGAAATAATAAAATAATAAAAACATAAAACAATACAATTTTCACGACGTTTCGACTGCAACACACACAAGCAGCAATCATCATCAGGTGTGAAAACCACAGCAAGAACAATTTTAAAACCGCCACTTTTTTCAAATTGTATTGCTGTGGTTTTCACACCTGATGATGATTGCTTGTGTTGCAGTCGAAACGTCGTGAGAATTTTATTGTTTTATTATTTTATTGTTTCCCTTCTACGTGACTTTACCGAAAGAACCAAGATTATGAACGCCCACAAAGTTCGTGGCCACGCCCACGACGATCCAAACCGCGCCCACGGAGCTGATAGCCACGCCCCTACAGGTAAGCCACACCCACAAACATAAAACCCCAACTCGATCTAAACCACGCCCAAAAACATCCTAACCACTCCCACCAAGATCTAAACCAGGCCCAAAAACTTCGTGGTCACGCCCACCGCGGTCCAAACCACGCCCACACAGCTCGTAGCCACGCCCCTCCTCGTCAAACACGCCCAAAACCAACGCGACAACGCCCACCACGACCCAAACCACGCCCACACAAGCCCATAGCCACGCCCCTCAAAGAAACGAAGACCCACTCCTCCAGTGTCAGAATCAGGATCTGTAATTTGGACTGCATCAGAAGAAATCCCATTAGCTGAAAAGCTCTTCCAGGGTCTGTCCCGTGACCTCCTCGTGCACCTAGCCTGGCACAGCAGTCAACTCATGGCACCTGCTGGGTCTGTCCCGTGACCTCCTCCTGCACCTAGCCTGGCACAGCAGTCAACCCATGGCACCTGCAGGGTCTGTCCCGTGACCTCCTTCTCGTGCACCTAGCCTGGCACAGAAGTCAACCCATGGCACCTGCAGGGTTTGTCCCGTGACCTCCACCTGCACCTAGCCTGGCACAGCAGTACAACTCATGGCACCTGCTGGGTCTGTCCCGTGACCTCCTCCACCTGCACCTAGCCTGGCACAGCAGTTAACCCATGGCACCTGCTGGGTCTGTCCCGTGACCTGCACCTTGCCTGGCACAGCAGTCAACCCATGGCACTTGCTGGGTCTGTCCCGTGACCTCTTCCTCCTCCTGCACCTAGCCTGGCACAGCAGTCAACCCATGGCACCTGCTGGGTCTGTCCTGTCACCTCCTCCTGCACCTAGCCTGGCACAGCAATCACGGAGCCGCCTCAAAGTGCACCTAGCCTGGCACAGGCGTCGTGGTGACGTCACCGCGGTTGTTGTTGAGTGGGCGGGAGGCTTTGGGATGAGGGGGAGGAGTTTGGTGGAGGGAGACTTCTGATAAGAAGAGCTACCGGTTAACCCTCGATGTAACTTCCGGTGAGCCACAACTTCCGGTCTAGGGAGGTATCTTCCGGTGGGGGAGGGGCTCGTAGATGAGGGCTGAACTTCCAGTCCGTCACAACTTCCGGTCCAGGGAAGCAGCTTCCGGTGGGGGAGGAACTTACGGTAGGTGGAGCTTCCGATGAGGGGCGTGAACTTCCGGTCTGTGATAGCTTCCGGTGGGGAGTTTATGGTTAGTGGGGGCAGTACTTCCGGTGGAGGTAGCCCCTCGTGTGTGAACGCCCTGATGAAGGTCAATTGGCCGGAACGTTGACCTGCCAATCGATTTATGATTTGATGGGCGCCACTGTGAACCTCATCATCACCATCACACTCTCCCCCATCATCACCATCACACTCTCCCCCATCATCACCACCATCACTCTCTCCCCCATCATCACCACCATCACACTCTCCCCCATCACCATCACACACTCCCCCATCATCACCATCACTCTCTCCCCCATCATCACCACCATCACTCTCTCCACCATCATCACCATCACTCTCTCTCCCCCATCACCATCACTCTCTCCCCCATCATCACCACCATCACTCTCTCCCCCATCATCACCACCATCACTCTCTCCCCCATCATCACCATCACTCCCCCACCATCACCATCACACTCTCCCCCATCATCACCATCACTCTCTCCCCCATCATCACCATCACTTTCTCCCCCATCATCACCACCATCACTCTCTCCCCCATCACCATCACTCTCTCCCCCATCACCACCATCATCACCATCACACTCTCCCCCATCACCACCATCAGACTCTCTCCCCATCACCACCATCACACTCTCCCCCATCATCATCACTCTCTCCCCCATCATCACCATCACTCTCTCCCCCATCACACACCCCCATCACCACCATCACTCTCTCCCCCATCATCACCATCACACTCTCTCCCCCATAATCACAATCACACTCTCCACCATCACTCTTCCCCATCATCACCATCACTCTCTCCCCCATCACCACCATCACTCTCTCCCCCATCATCACCATCACACTCTCCCCCATCACCACCATCACTCTCTCCCCCATCATCACCATCACCACCATCACTCTCCCCCATCATCACCATCACACTCTCCCCCATCACCACCATCATCACTCGCTCCCCCATCATCACCATCACCACCATCACCATCACACTCTCCCCCATCACCACCATCACTCTCTCCCCCATCATCACCATCACTCTCCCCCATCACCATCACACTCTCCCCCATCACCACCATCACTCTCTCCCCCATCACCACCATCACTCTCTCCCCCATCATCACCATCACACTCTCCCCCATCATCACCATCACTCTCCCCCATCACCACCATCACTCTCTCCCCCATCACCACCATCACTCTCTCCCCCATCATCACCATCACTCTCCCCCATCACCACCATCACTCTCTCCCCCATCACCACCATCACTCCCCCATCATCACCATCACACTCTCCCCCATCACCACCATCACACTCTCCCCCATCATCACCATCACACTCTCCCCCATCACCACCATCACCACCATCACACTCTCCCCCATCACCACCATCACACTCTTCCCCATCACCGCCATCACTCTCTCCCCCATCATCACCATCACTCTCTCCCCCATCACCACCATCATCACTCTCCCCCATCACCACCATCACTCTCTCCCCCATCACCATCACTCTCTCCCCCATCACCATCACACTCTCTCCCATCACCATCACACTTTCCCCCATAACCACCATCACACTCTCCCCCATCACCACCATCACACTCTCCCCCATCACCACCATCACTCTCTCCCCCATCATCACCATCACTCTCTCCCCCATCACCACCATCATCACTCTACCCCATCATCACCATCACTCTCTCCCCCATCACCATCACTCTCTCCCCCATCACCATCACTCTCTCCCATCATCACCATCACACTCTCCCCCATCACCACCATCACTCTCTCCCCCATCATCACCATCATCACTCTACCCCATCACCACCATCACACTCTCCCCCATCACCACCACTATCACTCTCCCCCATCATCACCATCACTACTCTCCCCCATCACCACCACCATTACTCTCCCCCATCATCACCATCACACTCTCCCCCATCACCACCATCACTCTCTCCCCCATCACCACCATCACACTCTCCCCCATCACCACCATCACTCTCTCCCCCATCACCACCATCACACTCTCCCCCATCACCACCATCACTCTCTCCCATCACCACCATCACTCTCTCCCCCATCACCATCACACTCTCCCCCATCACCACCATCACACTCTCCCCCATCACCACCATCACACTCTCCCCCATCACTCTCTCCCCCATCACCACCATCACACTCTACCCCATCATCACCATCACTCTCTCCCCCATCATCACCATCACTCTCTCCCCCATCACCACCATCACTCTCTCCCCCATCACCACCATCACACTCTCCCCCATCATCACCATCACTCTCTCCCCCATCACCACCATCACACTCTCCCCCATCACCATCACACTCTCCCCCATCACCACCATCACACTCTCCCCCATCACCACCATCACTCTCTCCCCCATCACCACCATCACTCTCTCCCCCATCACCACCATCACACTCTACCCCATCATCACCATCATCACTCTCTCCCCCATCATCACCATCACTCTCTCCCCCATCATCACTCTCTCCCCCATCATCACCATCACTCTCTCCCCCATCATCACCATCACTCTCTCCCCCATCATCACCATCACCACCATCACTCTCTCCCCCATCACCACCATCACTCTCTCCCCATCATCACCATCACTCTCTCCCCCATCATCACCATCACACTCTCCCCCACCATCACTCTCTCCCCCATCATCACCATCACTCTCTCCCCCATCACCACCATCACACTCTCCCCCATCACCACCATCACACTCTCCCCTCTCGGCTGTAAAACGAAAGGGAATTGAGTTTATTCACAAAAGGCAAAACAAAAACAGGAAAAAATACAAAATACAAAAATACAAAGTAAGCACCTCGCTAGTTTGGGCTGCACGTGAAGGAGTGGTCCCAGCAGGAGAGAGAGTGAGGGTGTGAGAGAGTGTGAGAGTGTAAGTGTATGACACTGTGTGTGTGAGTGACAGAGTGTGAGACAGTGAGTGTGTGAGAGTGTGAGAATGAGTGAGTGTATGACTGTGAGTGAGTGTGAGTGTATGGCAGTGTGAGTGTGAGAGTGTGACAGTGTGAGAGTGTGAGTTTGAGAATTAGTGAGTGTATGACAGTGTGAGTGTGTGAGTGACAGAGAGTGAGTGTGAGAGTGTGTGTGACACTGATTGAGTGACAGTGTGAGTGTGTGTGAGAGTGAGTGACAGAGAGTGAGTGTGAGACTGAGTGTGTGAGAATGAGTGTGTATGACTGTGAGTGAGTGTATGACAGTGTGAGTGAGTGTGAGAGTGTGACAGTGTGAGAGTGTGTGAGTTTGAGAATGAGTGAGTGTATGACAGTGTGAGTGTGCGAGTGACAGAGAGTGAGTGTGAGACAGTGAGTGAGAGTGTGAGAATGAGTGAGTGTATGACTGTGAGTGAGTGTGAGAGTGAGTGTATGACAGTGTGAGCGAGTGTGAGAGTGTGAGAATGAGTGAGTGTATGACAGTGTGAGTGTGAGAGTGACAGAGTGGGTGTGAGAGTGAGTGTATATTGCAGTGTGAGTGAGTGTGAGAGTATGACAGTGTGAGAGTGACAGAGTGTGACAGTGTGAGAGTGTGTGTGAGAGTGTGACAGTGTGTGAGTGTGAGAATGAGTGAGTGTATGACTGTGAGCGAGTGTGAGAGTGTGAGTGTGACAGAGAGTGAGTGTGAGAGTGAGTGTATATTGCAGTGTGAGTGAGTGTGAGTGTATGACAGTGTGAGAGTGACAGTGAGTGTGAGAGTGTGAGTGACAGAGAGTGAGCGTGAGAGTGTGACAGTGTGAGAGTGACAGTGAGAGTGACATAGAGTGTGACAGTGTGAGAGTGAGTGTGTGTGAGTGTGACAGTGTGACAATGTGTGAGAGTGTGACAGTGTGTGAGTGACAGAGTGAGTGTGAGAGTCTTTGGAATCAACATGAAGCAGTTTAAGTACGGTGAAAATACAACTTAAAACAATGATACACACAACAACCACCACTCAACCACTATACACAACCACCACTGAAACCACCTCAACCACACACAACCACCTCGCAAACACGACGACACAACCTCACATAAAATACACACACCAACCATAAGCACATACAACACACACACAATCACAACCTCATTACACAACCACACACAACAACCACACGTACAATACACACAACCGCCATTCGCCACTAAATGGCGGTGATGTCACCACGGCCGCTGTGCCAGGCTAGGTGCACGTTGAGGCCACGTTAAGTGTCGAACGCCCGCTGGCAGGAGGTCACGGGACAGACCCAGCAGGTGCCACGGGTCGACTGATCGAGATCACCGGCAGATGCACCACCTGTGCCCCCTACTGTGCCAACCTGCTGCGCTTTAGCCACTCGGCGCTCCGCTCGTTGTTGTGAGCGTCGCTGCTCCGCCCTCCGTTGTTGTTGGAGGGGCGACTGCCTCCAACTGCCCAGTAGCGGCGTCCACGGTAGGTCCTGGGTGTCAAGGACATGGGCTCGCATCCGCTGTTCCGTCACTACGTAGCCCAACAGATGTTCTTGCTTGGACCCGGCCTGCATCCACGATGTTGTGTGGATGCGCCGATGCCGGAACAGCGTGCGTAGGTAATTACAAGCCCATGGGCTGCACAAAAATCTAGCAGCCTCCTACCGTTGTTATTGAGCTGATCTGGCCCATGGCTTCCAATCACTCCAGACCAGGTGCCAGCATCATGACAAACTCGGGCATTGAAGTCACCCAACAAGATGACTCTATCCCAAGGGGCCACTTTAGCCAGCGCCTGTGACAGGTGGTCATAGAAGGCATCTGACTCATCGGCCTTGCCTGCATCCCTCCACTGATGTTCGTCTTCAGTGAAACCACGACCACCACTCCTCGCCTCCGGTTGACGGGAAGGCGAGCCCACAGTAGCCTGGGGCTTACAGCTTCCCCGCAACGCTCCCACGCCCCCCTTCATTCTTTTGTTCAGGAGTAGCAGCCACTCCCTGTTGTTCGGCAGTCTGCTGTCCCGAGTAGAGGACTGTCCACCCACCCCTCATGGTGGCAGGAGCCAGAGCCGGTCCGCCGGACCTCCTGAATGCCGCAGAGATGCAGGCGGTACCGGTCCAGCTCCCGACAGAGGAGCGGCAGCCTCTCCTCCCCGGGGCGAGCGTTCGAACATTCCACGTGGCCACACGCGGTGGCTTTGCAGGAGCCCCGAGGGTTACGGGATTCGGTCTCCCGGCTCCGCCAAACGGGGTTTGACCAGGAGACGTCATGGACGCCTGTCCCCCCGGGGCCTCCGGCACATTCTTCGCTAGATTTTGAGGGCTGAGGGGGTTACCAGCCCCTCGCACCCATCCAGAGCCCCCCAATTTGGCCTCTGTGTTGGCCGATGTTGAAATTGGCTTCTCCTCCATGGCACTGCACGCATCAACCACGGCGTTACCGTTCGGCACCACCGAGGACGTAGGGAAGGGGTTTTGTCACACACACGACGACACATACACACAACCACACAACCACACACACACAACCACACACACAACCACACACACAACCACACATACAATACACGCAAACAACCGCAATACACACACACACCACAATACACCACACACATACACACAACCACACACACACATACAATACACGCAAACAAACACAATACACACACACAAACCACAATACACCACACACACACACAACTACACACATACAATACACACACACACAATCACACACACACCAACCACACACATGCAATACACACACAACCACAATACACAATCACATACAGAACTTCAATACACAACCACACACAACCGCACACACACACCACAACTTCAGTACACAACCACACACAACAACCACACACAACAACCACGCACACAACCACACACACAACAACCACACACACAACCGCACACAACAAACACAACCACACACAACAACCACGCACACAACCACACACACACACAACAACCACACACATACACACAACCACACACACAACAACACGCACAACCACATACACACAACCACAACACACAACCACACGCACATACACAACAACAATCAGCAAGCTAATAGGTACACGAGTATGTGTATAATAATATAATAATGCAGGGTTAATGAGCGCTAATACTGTGTGGCATTGACAACACCACCACCATCATCACCACCAAAGACCCCCCGTGTAGCCTCTAACAGATTATTTGGGGCAAGTGCTCTTAGCGAGTAGCCAGCGGAGGCTACCGGCGCTGTGGCGCATGAGGGGGTGGCCAGCATCACCACACGCGCCCGGCCGCCTTTGTCTTCCCCCCCCCCCAGCGCACTACAATGCACCGGGCAACCTAGTTGAGGCCGAGTAGACCTAGGGGAGGCACGGTCCCAGGTACCCGTTGTTTGGATAATCGCTGCTGCTACTACCAATGAGTTGATGGTGGTGGTGGTCGTGGTGGTCATGGTGGTGATGGTCGTGGTGGTGGTCGTGGTGGTGGTCGTGGTGATGGTCGTGGTGATGGTCATGGTGGTGGTGGTGATGATGGTCGTGGTCGTGGTGATGGTCGTGGTGGTCGTGGTGGTGGTGATGGTGGTCGTGGTGGTGGTCGTGGTGGTCGTGGTGGTGATGGTCATGGTGGTGGTGGTCGTGGTGGTGATGGTCGTGGTGGTGATGGTGGTGATGGTCGTGGTGATGGTCGTGGTGATGGTCGTGATGATGGTCATGGTTGTGGTGATGGTCGTGGTGGTGATGGTCGTGGTGGTCGTGGTGGTGGTGATGGTGGTCGTGGTGATCGTGGTGGTGGTCGTGGTGATGGTGGTCGTGGTGGTGATGGTGGTCGTGGTGGTGGCCGTGGTGGTGGTGATCGTGGTGGTGGTCGTGGTCGTGGTGGTGGTTGTGGTGGTCGTGAGCGGGAATCGAACTTGGGTCTCTGGCCCGGTAAGTAAGAGCGGTGGCGCAGCGGTTAGCTGCTCCACCGCTCTTCATCCTCATCACCGCCACTGTCGTCATCATCGTCAACATCACCACCGTCACCATCGTCAACATCATCACCATCACCACCACCATCATCGTCATCATTGTCATCATCACCACCACCGTCATCATCGTCATCATCGTCAACATCACCACCATCACCACCGTCATCATCGTCAACATCACCACCATCACCACCGTCATCATCGTCACCATCATCACCACCACTGTCATCATCGTCATGATCATCAACATCACCGCCATCATCATCGTCAACATCACCACCATCATCATCGTCACCATCGTCATCATCGTCAACATCACCACCATCGTCATCATCGCCAACATCACCACCATCACCATCATCACCGTCATCATTGTCAACATCACCACCACCATCACCGTCATCACCGTCATCATCGTCATCATCACCACCACCATCATCATCGTCACCATCGTCAACATCACCACCATCGTCATCATCGTCAACATCACCATCACCACCGTCATCATCGTCATCATTGTCAACATCACCACTATCATCATTGTCATCATCGTCAACATCACCACCACCATCATCGTCAAAATCATCACCATCATCACCACCATCATCATCGTCGACATCATCATCGTCATCACCACCATCACTGTCAAAGTCATGAGGAATGGTGTATCCACTGCTGGGTGAATGTCTGATCAGCCATCACCACCATCCAGTCCCAGTAGTCCAGTCCGGGTAGTCCAGTCCTGCTAGTCCAGTCCGGGTAGTCCAGTCCGGGTAGTCCAGTCCCGGTTGTCCAGTGCCGGTAGTCCAAGTCCCGGTAGTCCATTCCTGCTAGTCCAGTCCGGTGGTTATGTCCCGGCAGTCCAGTCCGGTAGTTTGGTCAAATGATCCCAGCTCATAGTTATAATTGGTGGTTAATCTGGTAGCCTGCCCTGGTAGTCCAGCCCGGTAATCCAGCCCGGTATTTGAGTCCGGCAGTCCAATGGTAGTCCGGTCCGGTAATCCATGCCGGTTGTTACGTCCCAAAGTCCAGCCCGCTAGTCCAGACATGGTAGTCCGGTCTGTTAATCCGTGCCGGTTGTTACGTCCCGAATTCCAGCCCGGTAGTCCAGCCCGGTAGTCCAGCCCGCTAGTCCAGCCCGGTAGTCCAGACATGGTAGTCTGGTCCAGGTATTCCATGCCGGTTGTTCAGTCCCTAGTCCAGCCCGGTTTTTCAGTCCTGTAGGCCAGACATGGTAGTCCGGTCCGTCAATCCGTGCCGGTTGTTGCGTCCCGAATTCCAGCCCGGATAGTCCAGCCCGGTAGTCCAGACGTGGTAGTCCGGTCCAGGTATTCCATGCCGGTTGTTCTGTCCCTAGTCCAGCCTGGTTTTTCAGTCCTGTAGTCCAGACATGGTAGTCCGGTCCGTCAATCCGTGCCGGTTGTTGGGTCCCGAATTCCAGCCCGGTTAGTCCAGTCCCGGTAAAATTCAACCTGGCACTCCAATGTGGTGATCCCAGCGGGCAGCTGTCACTGGTGGCTCAGACGCTGGCGGCTCACCCCGGTAATCCAGTCCGGTAGTTCCACACCGGCTTGGCAACTCAAATAGTCTGTTTTTGGTGGCTCTGGTTTTGGTGGCTCTGGTTTTTGGTGGCTCTTGTTTTTGGAGGCACTGTTTTTGGTGGCTCGGTTTTGGTGGCTCGGTTTTGGTGGCTCTGTTTTGGTAGCTGTTTTTGGTGGCTCTGTTTTTTGGTGGCTCTGGTTTTTTGGTGGCTCTGGTTTTTGGTGGCTCTGTTTTTGGTGATTCTGGTTTTGGTGGCTCTGGTTTTTGGTGGCTCTGGTTTTGGTGGCTCTGGTTTTTTGTGGTTCTGTTATTGGTGGCTGTTTTTGGTGGCTCTTGTTTTGGTAGCTCTGTTTTGGTGGCTCTGGTTTTGGTGGCTCTGGTTTTGGTGGCTCTGGTTTTTGGTGGCTCTGGTTTTTGGTGGCTCTGTTTTTGGTGGCTCTGTTTTTGGTGGCTTTGGTTTTGGCGCGTCGGTTTTGGTGGCTCTGGTTTTTGGTGGCTCTGGTTTTTGGTGGCTCTGGTTTTTGGTGGCTCTGTTTTTGGTGGCTCTGGTTTTGGTGGCTCTGTTTTTGGTGGCTTTGGTTTTGGCGCCTCGGTTTTGGTGGCTCTGGTTTTTTGGTGGCTCTGGTTTTTGGTGGCTCTGTTTTTGGTGGTTCTGGTTTTGGTGGCTCTGGTTTTGGTGGCTCTGTTTTTGGTGGCTTTGGTTTTGGTGGCTCTGTTTTGGTGGCTCTGGTTTTGGTGGCTCTGTTTTTGGTGGCTCTGTTTTTGGTGGCTCTGTTTTGGTGGCTCTGTTTTGGTGGCTCGGTTTTGGTGGCTCTGTTTTTGGTGGCTGTTTTGGTGGCTCTATTTTGGTGGCTCGGTTTTGGTGGCTCGGTTTTGGTGGCTCTGGTTTTGGTGGCTCTGTTTTGGTGGCTCGGTTTTGGTGGCTCTGGTTTTGGTGGCTCTGGTTTTTGGTGGCTCTGGTTTTTGGTGGTTCTGTTTTGGTGGCTCTGTTTTTGGTGGTTCGGTCCGGCAAAATTCATCCCGGATGTCACCAGCTAATCGGTGGTTCAGTCGTTGAGTCGCCGGTAGTTCTCTCTGGTGGTGGTACCCCCCCCCCCCCCCACCGTGGTACCCTCTGTGGTAGTGCCACCCCGGAACCTCCCTGTGGTAGTCCCCTGTGGTAGTCCCCTGCAGTACCCCCTCTGTTACCCCTCCCTGTGGTACGCTGTGCGGTAGTTCCACCCCTGTACCTCCTCGCGGTACCCCTGTGGTAGTCCCCTGTGGCAGTCCCCCCCCCGTACCCCCTTCAATAGACCGCTGCGGTACCCCCCCCTGGTAGTCCCCCCCCAGTACCTTCCTGTGCGGTACCCCCTAGGGGTAGTCCACCCCCACCCCTACCCTAGGGGTAGTCCACCCCCACTCCTACCCTAGGGGTAGTCCACCCCCACCCACCTCTACCCTAGGGGTAGTCCACCCCCACCCACCCCTACACTAGGGGTAGTCCACCCCCACCCACCTCTACCCTAGGGGTAGTCCACCCCTACCCTAGGGGTAGTCCACCCCTACCCTAGGGGTAGTCCACCCCCACCCCTACCCGAGGGGTAGTCCACCCCCACCCACCTCTACCCTAGGGGTAGTCCACCCCCACCCCTACCCTAGGTGTAGTCAACCCCAACACCTACCCTAGGGGTAGTCCACCCCAACCCACCTCTACCCTAGGGGTAGTCCACCCCCACCCCTACCCTAGGGGTAGTCAACCCCAACACCCACCCTAGGGGTAGTCCACCCCTACCCTAGGTGTAGTCAACCCCAACACCTACCCTAGGGGTAGTCCACCCCCCCCACCCCACCCCGCACACCAGCGGCAAGGTTCACTTCTTCCCCTGCCGCATGTGTAGAGGCAGGAGGGCGGTGCGGGCTGGCCCCGGCACGCCGCCGCCGCCGCCGCCGCCGCCGCCGGCAGCAGCCACCGCCGCCGCCCCCCCCAGCCACGCCGGCAGTGACCTCGGCGCGCACCATGTGCCTGAGCCGGTCGGACGTGGGCAGAACCGCCACCTTGGTAGCGCCCGAGGAGCCACCACCGCCTGCACCGCCTCCGCCGCCACCGCCTGCAGCGCCTCCGCCGCCTCCGCCGCCATCGCCGCCAACCCCAGCCCTCACAAACGCCCGCTTGGCTTTGCGGGGCGGTGCCGGTTTGGAGGCAGCAACCGTCGACGGCAACGCGTCGCCGTCGCCGTCGTCGCCGCCGCCGCCGCCGCCGCCGCCGCTGCCACCGCCGCCCTGCGCCGCCGCACCGCCCACCCGCCTCCGCCGGTGGCCGGCGCCGGCACCGCCCGGCAGGGGCACGTCGTAAACAGCGTCGCCGCCGTGCAACCACGACAGCTTGGGCTTGGTGGTGGGGTCCGGCGGCCGCGGCGGCGGCGGCGGCGTCGTCGCCGCCGGCAACGTCGGCGGCGGCGGCGGCGGCGTCGGCAGCTCGCGGTGCCGAGAGGAGGCGCGCCCGTGACGCCCCCCCCCCATCCTGCCACGCTGGGACGACAGCGGCGTGGCGCCGGTGGTGCCGGTGGCGCCGGTGGCGCCGGGCGGGTGCACGTGGGCATACACGGCTGGCACCTTCGTGTGCGCCTCCGACAGCATCGAGTAGTCCGCCGTTGCTGCTGCTGCTGCTGTTGTTGTTGTTGCTGTTGCCGTGGCGATCGTTGTTGCTGGTGAGCTACCGGCGGCGTGGTTGGCTGGGGGTAGCTCGGCGGACGGGCGAGGCGGGGTGCCCACCGCGGGCCCCGCGGAGTCGGAGTCAGAGTCCGGATCCAGCTCCGGCTCCAGTTCCGGGATTTCCGCCATCTCGGAGCCTCGCGCGCTGCCTGGGGGTGGGTGGGGTGGGTGTGGGTGGGGTGGGTGGGTGGGTGTAGTGGGTGGAGTGGGTGGGTATAGTGGGTGGAGTGGGTGTGGTGGGTGTAGTGGGTGGGGTGGGTGGAGTGGGTGGGGTGGGTGGAGTGGGTGTAGTGGGTGGGGTGGGTGGAGTGGGTGGGGTGGGTGTAGTGGGTTTAGTGGGTGTAGTGGGTGGGGTGGGTGGAGTGGGTGGGGTGGAGTGGGTGGGTGTAGTGGGTAGAGTGGGTGGAGTGAGTGGGTGTAGTGGGTGGAGTGGGTGTAGTGGGTGGGGTGGGTGTAGTGGGTGTAGTGGGTGGGGTGGGTGGAGTGGGTGTAGTGGGTGTAGTGGGTGGGGTGGGTGTAGTGGGTGGAGTGGGTGGAGTGGGTGGAGTGGGTGTAGTGGGTGGGGTGGGTGTAGTGGGTGTAGTGGGTGGAGTGGGTGGGGTGGAGTGGGTGGGTGTAGTGGGTAGAGTGGGTGGAGTGGGTGTAGTGGGTGTAGTGGGTGGGGTGGGTGTAGTGGGTGGAGTGGGTGTAGTGGGTGGGGTGGGTGTAGTGGGTGTAGTGGGTGGGGTGGGTGGAGTGGGTGTAGTGGGTGTAGTGGGTGGGGTGGGTGTAGTGGGTGGAGTGGGTGTAGTGGGTGGAGTGGGTGGGGTGGGTGGGGTGGGTGTAGTGGGTGTAGTGGGTGGGGTGGGTGGAGTGGGTGTAGTGGATGTAGTGGGTGGGGTGGGTGTAGTGGGTGGAGTGGGTGTAGTGGGTGGGGTGGGTGTAGTGGGTGTAGTGGGTGTAGTGGGTGGGTGTAGTGGGTGGAGTGGGTGGAGTGGGTGGAGTGGGTGTAGTGGGTGAGTGTTGTTGCATCTCACTCCTCAGTATGCCGGGAAAGGTCCTGGCAAGGATTATTCAACATCGCCTTGCCAGGCACGCTGAGGAGAGGCTTGTGGAGCCCCAATGCGGTTTCAGGAAAGGGCGGTCCTGCACGGATGCCATATTTTCTGTCCGTCTGCTACAGCAGAGGTGTAGGGAATTCCAGCAAGACCTACATCTCTGCTTTATTGACCTGATCAAGGCCTATGATACCATCAGTAGGCCTGGGCTCTGGGTTGTTATTCGTGCTTTCAGAGTCCCTGACTCTCTGCTCACGATCATTAAGGACCTTCATGATGGTGAGCGGGCCCGGGTAAAATTACGTGGCCGGGAGTCGGGAGGCATTTTCCCTGTTCACCTGGGGGTGCGACAGGGATGTCCTCTGGCTCCCACATTATTTAACATCTATTTTGACCATGTAGTGCACGTGGCACAGGCTAGAGAAGAGATGGAGTGATGTGGTACGGGAGGACGTGGAGCTGAGTGGACTTGCCGATGACCGGTACCAGCGGTGTCAAGATCGGCCTCTGTGGAGGGGGCTCGTGAAGGCCGCTACTGGCCAGTTGGAGGCAGTCGCCCTCCAACAACAACAGAGGGCAGAGGAGCGACGCTCAGAACAACGAGCGGAGCGCCGGGTGGCTAGGGTACAGCAGGTTGGCACAGTAGGGGGCACAGGTGGTGCATCAGCCAGTCGTCTCAGTCAGTCGACCCGTGGCACCTGGGTCTGCCCCGTGACCTCCTGCCAGCGGGCGTTCGACACTTCACGTGGCCTCAAGGTGCACATAGCCTGGCGAATGGCGGTTGTTGGTGGTGATGATGGTGATGATGATAATGATGGTGATGATGGTGGTGATGATGATGACGGTGATGATGATGATGGTGGTGATGATGATGATGGTGATGATGGTGGTGATGATGATGGTGATGGTTGTGGTGATGATGGTGGTGATGATGATGGTGATGATGGTGATGATGACGGTGATGATGGTGATGATGATGACGGTGATGATGATGGTGATGATGGTGGTGGTGATGATGGTGGTGGTGATGATGGTTGTGGTGATGATGGTGGTGATGATGATGGTGATGATGATGGTGATGATGATGATGGTGGTGGTGATGATGATGATGGCAGTGATGATGATGACGGTGATGATGGTGATGATGATGATGGTGATGATGATGGTGGTGGTGATGATGGTGGTGGTGATGATGGTGGTGGTGATGATGGTGGCGATGATGGTGGTGATGATGATAATGGTGATGATGGTGGTGATGATGATGGTGATGATGGTGGTGATGATGATGATGGTGGTGATGATGATGATGATGATGGTGGTAATCATGATAGTGGTGATGATGATAATGGTGATGATGATAATGGTGATGATAGTGGTGATGATGGTGGTGGTGATGATGATGATGGTGATGATGATGGTGGTGGTGATGATAGTGGTGATGATGATAGTGGTGATGATGATAGTGGTGATGATGATGGTGGTGATGATGATGGTGGTGATGATGATGGTGGTGATGATGGTGGTGATGATGGTGATGATGGTGATGGTGGTGATGATGGTGATGATAGTGGTGATGATGATGGTGGTGATGGTGGTGATGGTAATGATGATGGTGGTGATGATGATGGTGATGATAGTGGTGATGATGATGGTGATGATGGTGGTGGTGGTGGTGGTGATGGTGATGATGATGATGGTGATGATGGTGGTGGTGGTGGTGGTGATGGTGATGATGATGATGGTGATGATAGTGGTGATGATGGTGGTGATGATGATGATGATAGTGGTGATGGTGATGATGATGGTGGTGGTGGTGGTGGAGCCACCTTCGGGGATGCAGTACACAGGGCCATCCTCCATGGTGTCGAAGGAGGAGAAGGAGTCCACGGAGGTCCAAGAGGGTGAGGGCTGCTCCACAAAGCTGCAGTGGTACGTGTGGTCTACCTCGTGTGGGTTCACTGTGGAGACACGGTGGGTGTGTGAGTGTGTGTGTGAGTGAGTGTGTGTGTGTGTGAGTGTGTGGTCTACCTCGTGTGGGTTCACTGTGGAGACACGGTGGGTGGGTGAGTGTGTGAGTGGGTTAGTGTGTGAGTGGGTGTGTGTGTGTGTGGTCTACCTCGTGTGGGTTCACTGTGGAGACACGGTGTGTGGGTGTGTGAGTGGGTGTGTGAGTGTGTGAGTGGGTGTGTGGTCTACCTCGTGTGGGTTCACTGTGGAGACACGGTGGGTGTGTGAGTGTGTGTGTGGTCTACCTCGTGTGGGTTCACTGTGGAGACACGGTGGGTGGGTGTGTGAGTGGGTGTGTGAGTGTGTGAGTGGGTGTGTGGTCTACCTCGTGTGGGTTCACTGTGGAGACACGGTGTGTGGGTTAGTGTGTGTGTGTGTGTGGTCTACCTCGTGTGGGTTCACTGTGGAGACACGGTGGGTGTGTGAGTGTGTGTGTGGTCTACCTCGTGTGGGTTCACTGTGGAGACACGGTGGGTGGGTGAGTGTGTGAGTGTGTGTGGGTTAGTGTGTGTGTGTGTGTGAGTGTGTGGTCTACCTCGTGTGGGTTCACTGTGGAGACACGGTGGGTGTGTGAGTGTGTGTGTGGTCTACCTCGTGTGGGTTCACTGTGGAGACACGGTGGGTGGGTGAGTGTGTGAGTGTGTGTGGGTTAGTGTGTGTGAGTGGGTGTGTGGGTGTGTGAGTGTGTGTGTGTGTGAGTGTGTGTGTGTGGTCTACCTCGTGTGGGTTCACTGTGGAGACACGGTGGGTGGGTGTATGAGTGTGAGTGGGTTAGTGTGTGTGTGTGTGTGAGTGTGTGTGGTCTACCTCGTGTGGGTTCACTGTGGAGACACGGTGGGTGGGTGGGTGAGTGTGTGTGTGTGAGTGTGTGTGGTCTACCTCGTGTGGGTTCACTGTGGAGACACGGTGTGTGGGTGTGTGAGTGTGTGAGTGTGTGGGTTAGTGTGTGAGTGTGAGTGGGTGTGTGAGTGTGTGGTCTACCTCGTGTGGGTTCACTGTGGAGACACGGTGGGTGTGTGAGTGTGTGAGTGGGTTAGTGTGTGTGGGTTAGTGTGTGTGTGGTCTACCTCGTGTGGGTTCACTGTGGAGACACGGTGGGTGTGTGAGTGTGTGAGTGTGTGGTCTACCTCGTGTGGGTTCACTGTGGAGACACGGTGGGTGTGTGAGTGTGTGAGTGTGTGGGTGGGTTAGTGTGTGTGTGAGTGTGTGGGTTAGTGTGTGGTCTACCTCGTGTGGGTTCACTGTGGAGACACGGTGGGTGTGTGAGTGTGTGAGTGTGTGTGTGGTCTACCTCGTGTGGGTTCACTGTGGAGACACGGTGGGTGTGTGAGTGTGTGAGTGTGTGGGTGGGTTAGTGTGTGTGTGAGTGTGTGGGTTAGTGTGTGGTCTACCTCGTGTGGGTTCACTGTGGAGACACGGTGGGTGTGTGAGTGTGTGAGTGTGTGGTCTACCTCGTGTGGGTTCACTGTGGAGACACGGTGGGTGTGTGAGTGTGTGAGTGTGTGTGTGGTCTACCTCGTGTGGGTTCACTGTGGAGACACGGTGGGTGTGTGAGTGTGTGAGTGGGTTAGTGTGTGAGTGTGTGAGTGTGTGTGTGTGGTCTACCTCGTGTGGGTTCACTGTGGAGACACAGTGGGTGGGTGTGTGAGTGTGTGTGTGGTCTACCTCGTGTGGGTTCACTGTGGAGACACGGTGGGTGGGTGAGTGTGTGAGTGTGTGAGTGTGTGTGTGTGGTCTACCTCGTGTGGGTTCACTGTGGAGACACGGTGGGTGTGTGAGTGTGTGAGTGTGTGTGGTCTACCTCGTGTGGGTTCACTGTGGAGACACGGTGGGTGGGTGTGTGAGTGGGTTAGTGTGTGTGTGAGTGTGTGGGTGTGTGGGTTAGTGTGAGTGTGTGTGTGAGTGTGTGGTCTACCTCGTGTGGGTTCACTGTGGAGACACGGTGGGTGTGTGAGTGTGTGAGTGTGTGGGTGTGTGAGTGTGTGAGTGTGTGGGTGTGTGAGTGTGTGAGTGTGTGAGTGTGTGTGTGTGAGTGTGTGTGTGGTCTACCTCGTGTGGGTTCACTGTGGAGACACGGTGGGTGTGTGTGTGAGTGGGTTAGTGTGGGTTAGTGTGTGTGTGTGGTCTACCTCGTGTGGGTTCACTGTGGAGACACGGTGGGTGGGTGTGTGAGTGTGTGTGTGAGTGTGTGTGTGGTCTACCTCGTGTGGGTTCACTGTGGAGACACGGTGGGTGTGTGTGTGAGTGGGTTAGTGTGGGTTAGTGTGTGTGTGTGTGTGTGGTCTACCTCGTGTGGGTTCACTGTGGAGACACGGTGGGTGGGTGTGTGAGTGTGTGTGTGTGAGTGTGTGTGTGGTCTACCTCGTGTGGGTTCACTGTGGAGACACGGTGGGTGGGTGTGTGTGTGAGTGTGTGGTCTACCTCGTGTGGGTTCACTGTGGAGACACGGTGGGTGTGTGTGTGAGTGTGTGGGTGTGTGGGTGTGTGAGTGTGTGAGTGTGTGTGTGGTCTACCTCGTGTGGGTTCACTGTGGAGACACGGTGGGTGTGTGAGTGTGTGAGTGTGTGGGTTAGTGTGTGTGTGTGAGTGTGGGTGTGAGTGTGTGAGTGTGTGAGTGTGTGTGTGAGTGGGTGTGTGTGTGTGTGGTCTACCTCGTGTGGGTTCACTGTGGAGACACGGTGGGTGTGTGAGTGTGTGGGTGGGTGTGTGTGTGTGTGGTCTACCTCGTGTGGGTTCACTGTGGAGACACGGTGGGTGTGTGAGTGTGTGGGTGGGTGTGTGTGAGTGTGTGAGTGTGTGGGTGGTCTACCTCGTGTGGGTTCACTGTGGAGACACGGTGGGTGTGTGGGTGTGTGAGTGTGTGGGTTAGTGTGTGTGTGTGTGAGTGTGTGGGTGGGTGTGTGTGTGTGTGAGTGTGTGAGTGTGTGTGTGGTCTACCTCGTGTGGGTTCACTGTGGAGACACGGTGGGTGTGTGAGTGTGTGGGTGTGTGTGTGTGAGTGTGGGTGTGTGTGTGTGTGGTCTACCTCGTGTGGGTTCACTGTGGAGACACGGTGGGTGTGTGAGTGTGTGAGTGTGTGGGTTAGTGTGTGTGTGTGTGTGAGTGTGTGAGTGAGTGTGTGGTCTACCTCGTGTGGGTTCACTGTGGAGACACGGTGGGTGGGTGTGTGAGTGTGTGTGTGGTCTACCTCGTGTGGGTTCACTGTGGAGACACGGTGGGTGTGTGTGTGAGTGTGTGGGTGTGTGGGTGTGTGAGTGTGTGAGTGTGTGTGTGGTCTACCTCGTGTGGGTTCACTGTGGAGACACGGTGGGTGTGTGAGTGTGTGAGTGTGTGGGTTAGTGTGTGTGTGTGTGAGTGTGTGAGTGAGTGTGTGGTCTACCTCGTGTGGGTTCACTGTGGAGACACGGTGGGTGGGTGTGTGTGTGAGTGGGTTAGTGTGTGAGTGTGTGGGTGTGTGGGTGTGTGGGTGTGTGGGTGTGTGGGTGAGTGTGTGGTCTACCTCGTGTGGGTTCACTGTGGAGACACGGTGGGTGTGTGAGTGTGTGAGTGTGTGGGTTAGTGTGTGTGTGTGTGCGAGTGTGTGAGTGTGTGGGTGGGTGTGTGGGTGTGTGAGTGTGTGAGTGTGTGTGTGGTCTACCTCGTGTGGGTTCACTGTGGAGACACGGTGGGTGGGTGTCTGAGTGGGTGTGTGAGTGGGTTAGTGTGTGTGAGTGTGTGGGTGGGTGTGTGGGTGTGTGAGTGTGTGAGTGTGTGTGTGTGGGTGTGTGGGTGTGTGAGTGTGTGGTCTACCTCGTGTGGGTTCACTGTGGAGACACGGTGGGTGGGTGTGTGAGTGTGTGTGTGAGTGGGTGTGTGTGTGAGTGTGTGTGTGAGTGTGTGGGTGTGTGGGTGTGTGAGTGTGTGAGTGTGTGTGTGGTCTACCTCGTGTGGGTTCACTGTGGAGACACGGTGGGTGTGTGAGTGTGTGGGTTAGTGTGTGTGTGTGTGAGTGTGTGTGAGTGGGTGTGTGTGTGTGTGAGTGTGTGTGAGTGGGTGTGTGTGTGTGTGAGTGTGAGTGAGTGGGTGTGTGTGAGTGGGTGTGTGTGGGTGTGTGTGGGTGTGTGAGTGTGTGTGTGTGAGTGTGTGTGTGAGTGTGTGGTCTACCTCGTGTGGGTTCACTGTGGAGACACGGTGGGTGTGTGAGTGTGTGGGTTAGTGTGTGTGTGTGAGTGTGTGAGTGTGTGGGTGGGTGTGTGGGTGTGTGAGTGTGTGAGTGTGTGGGTGGGTGTGTGGGTGTGTGAGTGTGTGAGTGTGTGTGTGGTCTACCTCGTGTGGGTTCACTGTGGAGACACGGTGGGTGTGTGAGTGTGTGGGTTAGTGTGTGGGTGTGTGAGTGTGTGAGTGTGTGGGTGGGTGTGTAGGTGTGTGAGTGTGTGAGTGTGTGTGTGGTCTACCTCGTGTGGGTTCACTGTGGAGACACGGTGGGTGGGTGTGTGAGTGGGTGTGTATGTGGGTTAGTGTGTGTGTGTGAGTGTGTGAGTGTGTGGGTGGGTGTGTGAGTGTGTGTGTGGTCTATCTCGTGTGGGTTCACTGTGGAGACACGGTGGGTGGGTGTGTGAGTGGGTGTGTGAGTGTGTGTGTGTGTGAGTGTGTGAGTGTGTGGGTGGGTGTGTGAGTGTGTGCGTGTGTGGGTGAGTGTGTGAGTGGGTGTGTGAGTGGGTGTGTGAGTGAGTGAGTGTGTGAGTGAGTGTGTGAGTGTGTGAGTGAGTGTGTGAGTGTGTGGGTGTGTGTGGGGGTGTGTGAGTGTGTGAGTGTGTGAGTGGGTGTGTGTGGGTGTGTGAGTGTGTGTGTGGGTGTGTGTGTGTGTGTGTGAGTGGGTGTGTGAGTGTGTGAGTGTGTGTGTGGGTGTGTGTGTGGGTGTGTGAGTGTGTGGGTGTGTGTGTGGGTGTGTGTGTGTGAGTGGGTGTGTGTGGGTGTGTGAGTGTGTGAGTGGGTGTGTAAGTGTGTGAGTGTGTGGGTGAGTGTGTGGGTGTGTGAGTGTGTGAGTGGGTGTGTGTGGGTGTGTGAGTGTGTGTGAGTGTGTGAGTGGGTGTATGGGTGTGTGAGTGGGTGTGAGTGTGTGAGTGTGTGTGTGAGTGTGTGAGTGGTCTACCTCGTGTGGGTTCACTGTGGAGACACGGTGGGTGAGTGTGTGGGTGGGTGTGTGAGTGTGTGTGTGAGTGGGTGTGTGAGTGGGTGTGTGAGTGTGTGAGTGGGTGTGTGTGTGAGTGGGTGTGTGTGTGAGTGGGTGTGTGAGTGGGTGTGTGAGTGTGTGAGTGGGTGTGTGAGTGTGTGAGTGAGTGGGTGTGTGAGTGTGTGAGTGGGTAGCGTGTGGGTGTGTGAGTGGGTGTGTGGGTGTGTGGGTGAGTGTGTGGGTGTGTGGGTGGGTGTGTGGGTGTGTGAGTGGGTGTGTGAGTGTGTCAGTGAGTGTGTGAGTGGGTGTGTGAGTGTGTGAGTGAGTGTGTGAGTGGGTGTGTGAGTGGGTGTGTAAGTGGGTGTGTGAGTGTGTGTGTGAGTGGGTGTGTGAGTGTGGGTGTGAGTGTGTGAGTGGGTGTGTGAGTGGGTGTGTGAGTGGGTGTGTGAGTGGGTGTGTGAGTTGATGTGTGAGTGGGTGTGTGAGTGTGTGAGCGGGTTTGTGGGTGTGTGAGTGAGTGTGTGTGTGTGTGAGAGAGTGTGTATGTGGGTGTGTGAGTGAGTGTGTGGGTGTGTGAGTGGGTGTGTGAGTGGGTGGGTGTGTGAGTGGGTGTGTGAGTGGGTGTGTGAGTGGGTGTGTGGGTGTGTGAGTGAGTGTGTGAGTGGGTGTGTGAGTGTGTGAGTGAGTGTGTGAGTGGGTGTGTGAGTGGGTGTGTGAGTGGGTGTGTGAGTGTGTGAGTGGGTGTGTGAGTGTGTGAGTGGGTGTGTGAGTGGGTGTGTGAGTGGGTGTGTGAGTGTGTGAGTGGGTGTGTGAGTGTGTGAGTGTGTGAGTGAGTGGGTGTGTGAGTGGGTGTGTGAGTGTGTGAGTGGGTGTGTGAGTGTGTGAGTGGGTGTGTGAGTGGGTGTGTGAGTGGGTGTGTGAGTGTGAGTGGGTGTGTGTGTGTGTGTGTGAGTGTGTGTGTGGTCTACCTCGTGTGGGTTCAATGTGGAGACACGGTGGATGAGTGTTTGAGTGGGTGTGTGAGTGGGTGTGTGGGTGAGTGTGTGTGGGTGAGTTTGTGTGGGTGAGTGTGTGTGTGGTCTACCTCGTGTGGATTCACTGTGGAGACACGGTGGGTGTGTGGGTGAGTGTGTGGGTGAGTGTGTGGGTGAGTGTGTGTGTGAGTGGATGTGTGAGTGTGTGAGTGGGTGTGTGAGTGGGTGTGTGAGTGGGTGTGTGGGTGTGTGAGTGGGTGTGTGGGTGAGTGGGTGAGTGTGTGGGTGGGTGGGTGAGTGAGTGGGTGTGTGGGTGAGTGTGTGGGTGGGTGAGTGAGTGTGTGTGAGTGGGTGAGTATGTGTGTTATTGTGTGGTGGGTGAGTGTGTGGGTGTATGGGTGGGTGGGTCAGTGAGTGGATGTGTAGGTGAGTGTGTGGGTGAGTGTGTGGGTGTGTGGGTGGGTGAGTGGGTGAGTGTATGGGTGTGTGGGTGGGTGTGTGGTGTGTGTGGTGTGTGTGTGTGTGTGTGGGGTGTGTGTGTGGTGGGTGAGTGTGCGTGTGAGCGAGTGAGTGGTGAGTGAGTCGGTGAGTGTCGTGAGTAGCGAGTGAGCAAGTGTCTGGTGAGTCATTGGGTGAGTGGGTGGGTGAGTGAGTGTGCGAGTGAGCGAGTGAGTGGTGAGTGAGTCAGTGAGTGTGGTGAGTAGCGAGTGAGCGAGTGTCTGGTGAGTCAGTGGGTGAGCGGGTGGGTGAGTGAGTGCGTGAGTGAGCGAGTGTGTGGTGAGTCAGTGGGTGAGCGGGTTGGTGAGTGAGTGCGTGATTGAGTGTGTGGTGAGTGAGTGGGTGAGTGGGTGGGTGAGTGAGTGTGCGAGTGTGTGGTGAGCGAGTCGGTGAGTGTGGTGAGTAGCGAGTGAGCGAGTGTGTGGTGAGTCAGTGGGTGAGTGGGTGGGTGAGAGAGTGTGCGAGTGAGCGAGTGAGTGGTGAGTCAGTGGGTGAGCGGGTGGGTGAGTGAGTGCGCGAGTGAGCGAGTGAGTGGTGAGTGAGTGGGTGAGCGGGTGGGTGAGTGAGTGAGCGAGTGAGTGGGTGAGCGGGTGGGTGAGTGAGTGCGTGAGTGAGTGCGTGAGTGAGCGAGTGTGTGGTGAGTGAGTCAGTGGGTGAGTGAGTGCGTGAGTGAGTGACATGGTAGTTGTAGCTGTGCTGTGCTACCGGTGACTTTGGGTAGCTTCTGGTTGTTGAGTCCCAGCCGGGGAAGTTTGGAGCCGATCTGACTCAGGGTGCCCCTGACCCTGCGTTGGACTCGTTGCACACCGCGCTCAGCAACGCGCGTCCTGCACCCACCGACACCGCACCAACACCGCACCAACACTATACACACCACACTCACTATACACACTACACTCACTATACACACCACACTCACTATACACACTACACTCACTATACACACTACACTCACTATACACACCACACTCACTATACACACTACACTCACTATACACACTACACTCACTATACACACCACACTCACTATACACACTACACTCACTATACACACTACACTCACTATACACACCACACTCACTATACACACCACACTCACTATACACACCACACTCACTATACACACTACACTCACTATACACACTACACTCACTATACACACCACACTCACTATACACACCACACTCACTATACACACCACACTCACTATACACACTACACTCACTATACACACCACACTCACTATACACACTACACTCACTATACACACTACACTCACTATACACACCACACTCACTATACACACTATACTCACTATACACACCACACTCACTATACACACTACACTCACTATACACACTACACTCACTATACACACCACACTCACTATACACACTACACTCACTATACACACTACACTCACTATACACACCACACTCACTATACACACTACACTCACTATACACACCACACTATACACACTACACTCACTATACACACTACACTCACTATACACACTACACTCACTATACACACCACACTCACTATACACACCACACTCACTATACACACCACACTCACTATACACACTCACTATAAAAACTACACTATACACACCACACTCACTATACACACCACACTCACTATACACACTACACTCACTATACACACTACACTCACTATACACACTACACTCACTATACACACTACACTCACTATACACACCACACTCACTATACACACTACACTCACTATACACACTACACTCACTATACACACCACACTCACTATACACACCACACTCACTATACACACTACACTCACTATACACACTACACTCACTATACACACTACACTCACTATACACACCACACTTACTATACACACCACACTCACTATACACACTACACTCACTATACACACTACACTCACTATACACACTACACTCACTATACACACTACACTCACTATACACACCACACTATACACACTCACTATACACACTACACTCACTATACACACCACACTATACACACCACACTATACACACCACACTCACTATACACACTACACTCACTATACACACCACACTCACTATACACACCACACTCACTATACACACTACACTCACTATACACACTACACTCACTATACACACCACACTATACACACTCACTATAAACACTACACTATACACACCACACTCACTATACACACCACACTCACTATACACACTACACTCACTATACACACTACACTCACTATACACACCACACTCACTATACACACCACACTCACTATACACACCACACTCACTATACACACCACACTATACACACCACACTCACTATACACACCACACTCACTATACACTCCACACTCACTATACACACCACACTCACTATACACACCACACTACACTCACTATACACACCACACTCACTATACACACTCACTATAAACACTACACTATACACACTACACTCACTATACACACCACACTCACTATACACACTACACTATACACACTCACTATACACACTACACTCACTATACACACTACACTATACACACTCACTATACACACCACACTCACTATACACACTACACTCACGATACACACTACACTCACTATACACACTACACTATACACACTCACTATACACACCACACTCACTATACACACTACACTCACTATACACACCACACTCACTATACACACCACACTCACTATACACACCACACTCACTATACACACTACACTCACTATACACACTACATTCACTATACACACTACACTCACTATACACACTACACTCACTATACACACCACACTCACTATACACACTACACTGACTATACACACCACACTATACACACCACACTCACTATACACACTACACTCACTATACACACTACACTCACTATACACACCACACTATACACACCACACTCACTATACACACCACACTCACTATACACACTACACTCACTATACACACCACACTATACACACCACACTATACACACTCACTATACACACTACACTCACTATACACACCACACTATACACACCACACTATACACACTCACTATACACACTACACTCACTATACACACTACACTCACTATACACACTACACTATACACACTACACTCACTATACACACTACACTCACTATACACACCACACTCACTATACACACCACACTCACTATACACACCACACTATACACACCACACTCACTATACACACTACACTCACTATACACACTACACTCACTATACACACCACACTCACTATACACACCACACTCACTATACACACCACACTCACTATACACACCACACTATACACACCACACTCACTATACACACTACACTCACTATACACACCACACTCACTATACACACTACACTCACTATACACACCACACTATACACACCACACTCACTATACACACCACACTATACACCACACTATACACACCACACTATACACCACACACACCACACTCACTATACACACCACACTATACACACTACACTCACTATACACACTCACTATAAACACAACACTCACTATACACACTCACTATACACACTACACTATACACACTACACTCACTATACACACTACACTCACTATACACACTCACTATAAACACCGCACTATACACACTACACTATACACACCACACTCACTATACACACCACACTATACACACTACACTCACTATACACACCACACTCACTATACACACCACACTCACTATACACACTCACTATACACACTACACTCACTATACACACCACACTATATACACCACACTCACTATACACACTACACTCACTATATACACCACACTATACACACTACACTCACTATACACACCACACTATACACACTACACTCACTATACACACTACACTCACTATACACACTACACTCACTATACACACTACACTATACACACTACACTCACTATACACACCACACTATACACACCACACTATACACACTACACTCACTATACACACCACACTCACTATACACACCACACTATACACACTACACTCACTATACACACCACACTATACACACCACACTATACACACCACACTATACACACCACACTCACTATACACACCACACTCACTATACACACCACACTATACACACTACACTCACTATACACACCACACTACACTCACTATACACACTACACTCACTATACACACTACACTCACTATACACACTACACTATACACACCACACTCACTATACACACTACACTCACTATACACACTACACTCACTATACACACCACACTCACTATACACACCACACTATACACACTACACTATACACACCAACACTATACACACTACACTCACTATACACACCACACTCACTATACACACCACACTATACACACTCACTATACACACTACACTATACACACCACACTCACTATACACACTACACTCACTATACACACTACACTCACTATACACACTACACTCACTATACACACTCACTATAAACACTACACTATACACACTCACTATACACACCACACTATACACACTCACTATAAACACTACACTATACACACCACACTCACTATACACACCACACTATACACACTACACTATACACACTACACTCACTATACACACTACACTATACACACTACACTCACTATACACACTACACTCACTATACACACCACACTATACACACTCACTATACACAAAACACTATACACACTCACTATAAACACTACACTATACACACTCACTATAAACACTACACTATACACACTACACTCACTATACACACAACACTCACTATACACACCACACTATACACACTACACTCACTATACACACTACACTCACTATACACACTACACTCACTATACACACCACACTATACACACTACACTCACTATACACACCACACTATACACACTACACTCACTATACACACTACACTATACACACTACACTCACTATACACACTACACTCACTATACACACTACACTCACTATACACACTACACTCACTATACACACTCACTATAAACACTACACTATACACACCACACTATACACACCACACTATACACACTCACTATAAACACTACACTAAACACACCACACTCACTATACACAATCACTATACACACCACACTATACACACCACACACTATACACACTACACTATACACACCACACTATACACACTACACTATACACACTACACTATACACACTCACTATAAACACCGCACTATACACACCACACTCACTATACACACCACACTATACACACCACACTATACACACTACACTCACTATACACACTCACAACTATACACACTACACTCACTATACACACTACACTCACTATACACACTACACTCACTATACACACCACACTATAAACACTACACTATACACACCACACTATACACACTCACTATAAACACTACACTAAACACACCACACTCACTATACACAATCACTATACACACCACACTATACACACCACACACTATACACACTACACTATACACACCACACTATACACACCACACTATACACACCACACTCACTATACACACTACACTCACTATACACACTACACTATACACACTCACTATAAACACTACACTATAAACACTACACTATACACACCACACTCACTATACACACCACACTATACACACCACACTATACACACCACACTATACACACCACACTCACTATACACACCACACTATACACACCACACTCACTATACACACCACACTCACTATACACACCACACTATACACACCACACTATACACACTACACTCACTATACACACTACACTCACTATACACACTACACTATACACACTCACTATACACACTACACTCACTATACATACTACACTCACTATACACACCACACTATACACACCACACACTATACACACTACACTCACTATACACACCACACTCACTATACAAACCACACTATACACACTACACTCACTATACACACCACACTATACACACTCACTATAAACACTACACTCACTATACACACTACACTCACTATACACACCACACTATACACACTCACTATACACACCACACTCACTATACACACCACACTATACACACTACACTCAATATACACACCACACTATACACACCACACTATACACCACACTATACACACCACACTCACTATACACACCACACTACACACACCACACTATACACACCACACTATACACACGACACTCACTATACACGCCACACTATACACACCACACTATACACACCACACTCACTATACACACCACACTATACACACCACACTATACACACCACACTATACACGCCACACTACACACACCACACTATACACACCACACTCACTATACACACCACACTATACACACCACACTCACTATACACACCACACTCACTATACACACCACAATATACACACCACACTCACTATACACACCACACTATACACACCACACTCACTATACACACCACACTATACACACTCACCATACACACCACACTATACACACCACACTCACTATACACACCACACTATACACACCACACTCACTATACACACCACACTCACTATACACACCACACTATACACACCACACTCACTATACACACCACACACACTATACACCACACTATACACACCACACTCACTATACACACCACACTATACACCACACACACACCACACTCACTATACACACCACACTATACACACTCACTATACACACCACA
>NW_022638460.1:0-29846 GCF_010993605.1 Petromyzon marinus
AACTTACCGCTTTAAATAGGGGGGGGGGGGGGTCGCAGACGCGGTAATATTGTTTTTAAAATATATAAATATATACATCTCCAACAGCAATACAATGACGGAGCGACCGTGACTATCACAGTAGATCATTCAGCATATATTGTTTGAGTAAATATGATTCAAATTATGTGATGGAAGTGAAAGTATAAGATTGATAGTTTGAGCGTCAACCCTTCGCTGGGAGTGGTAGCTCCCAAGTGCCAATGGCTGACGCCTCAAGCGCGGCTCCCAGGACGCTTCTAAACTGTTCGGAACATAACGACTCCCCACCCCCACCCCACCCCTAAACTCTAAACTTGCACGAACAATTCCTCTCGCCCCTTAAAACTCTGAGCAGGATTGAACTCACGCGAACCGGTAAGTGGGTGTTTTGGTTTTAAAATTTTGACCACAAAAAAAATCCGGTGTTGTGTGACCCCCGTTGCGGCGGTGACACCGCAGGCTATGGTTGCTCCCCGCCAGGGAAGGCGTCTCCTTCTCGGTAGGCAATCCAGGCCATTCAGGCCCTCCCTGGCGTCTCGGGCCTAGTCTGTCACAAAGAAAATAAACATTTAGACATGCTTTGTGGAACTGTTTTTACAGTAAGATACACAGGCAGCAGTCGTAGGAAGAAAGGCTGAAATACAATCGTCAGTAACAGAGGTGTTATGAAAAAGGGCCATTGCACGATTATGCACTACAGTATTTACTTTTAAGGGCAGTGTTATTGGTAAATATGTAGGGGTTTTTTCTCGTGATATACCCGTCTTTGTGTTTGTCCTCATGCTTTGGGTTTCGGGCTGTTCCACGCAAGTTGAAGCCTTTGGTTGAACGAGGTAACACAACCACGGGTCAAGTTATCTCTTGATGCATCACAGCTGTCATCATAACCCGTACGGTTTACCCCGTATTCTTGTACAGAGACATTGAGTTTTCACGCCCATACGGGGTACAGCCGTTTCAATACGGGCAAAAAAAACATGATTTGGTAACATAATATTGTCTGTTTATTTGTGTTTCTACATTGTGATGGGACTCCGTAGGACGAACGTTGATATTTATAAAGACACGTGGTGGCAGATACGGTCTGAATTGATCTGTAATAAGGTAGGGGCACTGATTGATAGGGGGTTGACAGCTACGTGGTGGTGAGTGTACTCGAAGTGAATGTCTATTTGTGTTTCTCCCTTGTGATGGCACTTTGTTGTTGTTGTTTTAGGCGGCTGCGGGACTGTGCAACGTTGGTGAGCGGCATAGGAGCGGTGGGGGCAACATCCATTGTAGAGTACAATGTCACTACGCTCCCACGTCTACGCTACCCTCCTCCACCAAGCCGCCACACGGACGAGCGTGGTGAAGTATGGTCAAATCACGACCCGGGGCGGCGTGGGGAGACCCTCGTCCGGCAATGGATTAACAAATTGGCTCTTACTGTATACCTCCATATATATAAAAATATGCAAGGTTGTGATTGTGTGTGTTGTCTGTTCAAAATGTTTAGCGTACTTCCCGACATGCAACAAAACTGGAAATTTGCCATGTGGGTACTTTCCAGACTGTACACCGTGCAAACATTATACAAATACACTTTTGTGTTGTTTTTTGGGGGGGGAGCTCAATAATGTATAGATTTTTTGGACGGCAAGTGAGCTGTGACGTCAAATCTGTCACGTGACCCTCGCATGTCGAAGCGTCACGCATTGTAGTGTAGCGGTTAGCGCTGTGTGTGTGTGTGTGTCTGTGTGTGTCTGTTTGTGTCTGTGTGTGTCTGTGTGTGTGTGGAAGCGTAACGCATTGTAGTGTAGCGGTTAGCGCTACGCCGCGCTACGAACCCTGCGACCCGAGTTCGATTCGCGCTCACGGCCACCACCGGTGACGATTATTTGAACCGCTTCTGGGCCTCCCCTAGGTCGACTCAGCCTCAAACGAGTAACTGCTGTCGTGTGAACATCGCCACTGGGGAGACAAAGGCGACCGGACGTGGGGATCCAAGTCCCGGGCGAAGCCGGGTAGTACAGCTAGTCATGAATACATGAATGAATGTAGACGTGTAAGTCACATGTGACTGTATATATTAATTTCTCCATGGCTCGATACTGACGTGTAGATGGTGTGGATATTCTTATTTTCTGTCTGCAGCTGACGCTGGTCTGATGGAGCAAATGCACTCAGCACAGCATCTCGGTACGACAAGTCAACAATGTGACCAGCGTGCATACAGCACGGATTGGACTGGAAATTTGACACAACACCAGAGAACACACACGGGAGAGAAACCCTTCAAGTGCACTGTGTGTGACAAGGCATTTGCATGGCCATCAGTTCTTGAGACCCACCAGAGAACACACACAGGAGAGAAACCCTTCAAGTGCACTGTGTGTGGGAAGGCATTTTCACAGTCATCTGCTCTTAAAATACACCAGAGAACACACACGGGAGAGAAACCTTTCAAGTGCAGTGTGTGTGGGAAGACATTTTCAGATTCATCTACTCTTGAAACACACCAGAGAACACACACGGGAGAGAAACCCTTCAAGTGCAGTGTGTGTGGGAAGGCATTTTCAGATTCATCTACTCTTAAAAAACACCAGAGAACACATACGGGAGAGAAACCCTTCGAGTACAGTGTGTGGGGGAAGGCATTTTCAGATTCATTTGCTCTTAAAACACACCAGAGAACACACACGGGAGAGAAACCCTTCAAGTGCAGTGTGTGTGGGAAGGCATTTTCAGATTCATCTCATCTTCAAAGACACCAGAGAACACACACGGGAGAGAAACCCTTCAAGTGCAGTGTGTGTGGGAAGACTTTTTCATATTCATCTACTCTTAAAACACACAAGAGAACACACACGGGAGAGAAACCCTTCAAGTGCAGTGTGTGTGGGAGGACATTTTCAGATTCATCTACTCTTAAAAAACACCAGAGAACACACACGGGAGAGAAACCCTTCAGGTGCAGTGTGTGTCGGAAGACATTTTCAGGTTCATTTGCTCTTAAAACACACCAGAGAACACACACGGGAGAGAAACCCTTCAAATGCAGTGTGTGTGGGAAGACGTTTTCAGATTCATCTACTCTTATAACACACCAGAGAACACACACGGGAGAGAAACCCTTCAAGTGCAGTGTGTGTGTGAAGGCATTTTCACGGTCATCTGCTCTTAAAACACACCAGAGAACACACACGGGAGAGAAACCCTTCAAGTGCAGTGTGTGTGGGAGGACATTTTCAGATTCATCTACTCTTAAAAAACACCAGAGAACACACACGGGAGAGAAACCCTTCAGGTGCAGTGTGTGTCGGAAGACATTTTCAGGTTCATTTGCTCTTAAAACACACCAGAGAACACACACGGGAGAGAAACCCTTCAAATGCAGTGTGTGTGGGAAGACGTTTTCAGATTCATCTACTCTTATAACACACCAGAGAACACACACGGGAGAGAAACCCTTCAAGTGCAGTGTGTGTGTGAAGGCATTTTCACGGTCATCTGCTCTTAAAACACACCAGAGAACACACACGGGAGAGAAACCCTTGTGCAGTGTGTGTGGGAAGACATTTTCTGATTCATCTGTTCTTAAAAAACACCAGAGAACACACACGGGAGAGAAACCCTTCAAGTGCACTGTGTGTGTGAAGGCATTTTCACGGTCATCTGCTCTTAAAACACACCAGAGAACACACACGGGAGAGAAACCCTTCAAGTGCAGTGTGTGTGGGAAGACATTTTCTGATTCATCTGCTCTTAAAACACACCAGAAAACACACACGGGAGAGACACCCTTCAAGTGCAGTGTGTGTGGGAAGGCATTTTCACAGTCATCTGGTCTTAAATCACACCAGAAAACACACACGGGAGAGAAACCCTTCAAGTGCAGTGTGTGTGGGAAGGCATTTTCACAGTCATCTGGTCTTAAATCACACCAGAAAACACACACGGGAGAGAAACCCTTCAAGTGCACTGTGTGTGGGAAGGCATTTTCACAGTCATCTGGTCTTAAATCACACCAGAGAACACACACGGGAGAGAAACCCTTCAAGTGCAGTGTGTGTGGGAAGGCATTTTCACAGTCATCTGCTCTTAAAAAACACCAGAGTACACACGGGAGAGAAACCCTTCAAGTGCAGTGTGTGCGGAAAGGCATTTGCACATTCATCAAATCTTCTAGTACACCAGAGAACACAGACAGGAGAGAAACCCTTGAGGTACACTCTGTGTGGGATGATGTTTGCACAGTCATCACATCTTAAAGTACACCAGAGAACACACACGGGAGAGAAACCCTTCAGGTGCACTCTGCGGGAAGGCGTTTGCACATTCATAAAATCTTCAAGTACACCAGAAAACACGGAAGCATCAGAAGATCTGCAAGGAGTGGAATCTGAAATCAGCTTGTGAAAGTCAAAGTGCCACAATAAGCCCATCCCTCATGAAACAAGAACCGGACGAAAATCGCAGCTTGGACACTTTTAAAGGTATCGAGGTGAAATATGAAGAGGTGATGGTGAAGAGGGAAGAAGTGATTGTGAAGAGGGAAGAAGTGAAGGTGAAATATGAAGATGAAGATTCAACTCCAAAATGGGACCTTCACATCGATGGAGGCAACGTAAAGCAGGAGGAGAATTCTGACTGTGAGGCAGAGCGAGGCAACTCCCAGCAGTTTGTGGAAGTGGAGGTGTGGGTGGACTTCCTCCGAGACAATACAAAGTCAAGTGGAGACCCGGTAGATGTGTAAGCCAGAGACGATGTCGCTACAATAGATGCACCTTTGTCACAAGCCTTTAATGACAATGTGAAGTTGAACACTTTGTGGGCCCGTGGGTTGGGTAGATCTCTACCAGGAGCAAGAGCCAATAAGCTCCCAAGCATTCACTATGTTATAATAATTGCTTTTACACGGTGCTTGCTTAATCGCCTCAGCAACTCGGAGTTTTGTGTCGTACCTCGCCTGAAACACTCAAAGAGCATCCCCAAGTAGCAGCTGCCCCTGTGTGGCACAAGGTGGTGGCCCTGCACCGGCCTGCATGTGGACGAGAGCCTGTCAGTAGGGGGCGATGATTGATGTGTCATCTCAGTTGTGTGGTTTGTAGGTAATGTTTAGAATTTGCTACATTTTCACTCAGACGCCAGCATGCAATGGCCTACTCGTTTTGAATGACACAATAGTATGTTTTACATACACGGTGAAGCAGACTGTGCAACTTTTTAAAAAAGCTTCTTGTTAATACGATGTAACGTGATGCAGTATATTTCACTGCAGTAATCCAATTTTGTTAATATGCCTGTCAATAATTTAGAATGTATACTTGTCTGGTTTTGTGCATACTTGTAACATTTGATCTATAAGGGTCAAACATTGATTAAGTGATGTTAGGACAAAGTGTGTGTGTGTGTGTGTGTTTGAAAGTAACCTGTACAGATTACTCAGGTGAGACCCGTTGTTCTTGTGATACAGGTCAAAGGGTACTTTTGTGTTCCACGAAGCATCTGGAGCAACTCATTGTCTTTGAAATAGGTAGCACGCTCGGATCATTCATCAGTTACAAGGCATACCACTTAAAAGTTACACGTATAGGAGGAGGTACATTCTCTACAACACGAATTGTAGTTTTGTCTTACGTGTTGACGTAGATTTTGTCTAACTAGGACTAGAAATGCACCTTGCTGATTCACGTCTGGATGTTCGTACCTATCGTTTGAAGCAAACCCCACTGCTGTTGTTGAAACGCTGTGCACCAATAATGGTCCAACACGTTGACGGCCTTCAGGCCAGGAAAGTCACAACATTTACGGCACACGAAGGACGCATTCACGCAAGTACCCCATGCTCCGTTTTGAAGTTTTAAAATGAAGCATCTTTGAATTGTGTTGTGTTTTGAATTAGATAATTTTATTTCTTCATTAAAAGCTTGTCTCAATTTACATCTGGAAGACTTCATTGAAAAGGACATTTCGTGTGAATTTTCTCTCGTCGTTAAGTAGACGGTCTTGCCGGGGGTTCGGTTCGATGTGGCCATTCACCTGGTTGGGATTGCGGGATCGAGATAAGGCGACACGGAGCTGGCCGTGCGAGAAGACCGCCGTCTGCAGATCGATTCCAACGTAATCGAACGTCTGTCCCTGCGCCTCCGTCGTCCATGCAGGGGGTGCGTTGGTTTGCAGCACCCCCTGCATGAAAACAACGGAAAGTGCAGCGCTCATCACAGATAGATAAAGTTGTGTGCTTATATTTAAAATGTTATTCTTTTATAAGGTGATGTTGAAATCGAAAAGTGTTTGGCCAGTTGATGATTTCAATCAGATTGATTATTTTTTTATGAACCACATATCTGAACTTTTGTGGTCCTGTTGAGCTAAAGTTGGAAAAAGTCCGTGACTGTAACTTCGCTCAATATTGTAAACGTGTTTCTATTATTTAGTTATTGTTTAATACAAACTACTTCAGATAATGGGTTTCAAGATGTACTTGAATGGCACGTTGTTCCGGTGTTTAATGGCTTGGACGTCATGGCAAATGGCTTCCATCGATGTGGAAGTCAATGGTGGATGATAATTTGACATTTCGGTGTTGATTTGGAGTAGATTGTTTAACTGTTGCATACCGGGTGGTGAAATGCTTTGCCGAGTACCTGAACTGTTTGTCCAAGTGAATTCATGAAGAGTTCGATACGAGTTTGAGCGTTAATATTCTTGTGGAACAACAAAGGTCGCATATTTTAACGATTCCTGATCGTACGTTTATTGCAACAATGTTCACAGGGAACACGTGTGGAGGAGAGTTCCGGGTGAAGTCTCCCCTTACCTGGCAACCATGGTGGCTTTCCGCTGATCACTCTCACTCCGTCACAGCTACGAGCTGTAGGGACGGGACGCTCCACCCTGGCGCTGTTTTAAGTCACAGCACCAAGAGCGGAGAGCCTCATCCCTGTAGTGCCCTCCTGTTGTGCCGCAGCATTTACCGCGTAACGAGGCAATGTTTTCATGAGCAGTGCGTTCCACTACACACCCACACGAGCGAACCATGTGCAACAGTGTGCGTACATACAGACACGAACAAACACGCGGGTGCACATACACACACGAGCGCTTACTTGCAAACACGGACGAGTGGAGATGCACGCACGAGTGTGGTCACCACCTGGTTAGCTACACTAGTCACGTGATAACTAGTATAGCTAGCCTGCTGGTCAGCACCTGGCTAACTACACTAGTCACGTGATAACTAGTATATTAAACTATACACTACACTATACACTTCACTATACACTATGCTACTATACACTACACTAAACACTATACACTAAACACTATTATACACTATACACTACTATACACTACACTACTATACACTACACTATACACAACACCACTATTATACACTAAACACTATTATACACTACACTATACACTACTATACACTACACTATATACTTTTACACTATAATATACACTACGATACACTACACTATACACTACTATACAATGCACTACTATACACTACACTCTACACTTATACACTACAATATGCACGACTATACACTAATATACACTACAATATGCACTACTATACACTACACTATACACTACACTAAACACTATTATACTATACACTACACTATACACTACTATACACTACACTATACACTACACTATACACTACTACACACTACTGCTGCACTAGTCCCCAAACTGCAAAGACAAAGGCTCCCCAATGTAGACTGACGCATCCACAGACCCACACATGTCGACCCACGGACTCGCACAGAAACCCACGGACTCATCGACTTCCACTGGGAGTGCGCTGTTAGCGAGCACCGGTGAGGGTCGCAATGGAACAACACCAGGGGCTGGTGTGGACAGAACCACGGCTGGCCGCTTGTCTCTCAAATTCTGATGTTAGCACCCCCACCCACCTCACCACCTCCTTAATTATGGCTGAGTCCACCTAAGTGACGCTCAGGACTGCTTCAGGTAAGGGGCCGACCTTAAATGACGTCACGTGATTTTAGAGGATTTTTGACCCCCCCCGCCCCCATCGTCACAGTATGCACTGCTGTTATCATAGCATAAAACATAACGATACTATCATATAATGTTAACTAAACGAGCATAAATTTTTAACTAATTTAGGATGAACATTAATCTTAATGAGTATGGATAAATATACTGCATTAGCATACAGATTAAAAATAATTAGCATACCAAAATTAGCATAGGACAACCGTTGACCAATCGCTGCGCACCATCGCCGGAGACGCGCCCAGGTTTGCCTCTCGACCAATCGGATCGCTGGCCCTCCCCCTCCCCACTTTGGCACGCGACGACCAATCAGATCGCGGGAGGACGCTACCATTTTTAATGCCCTACACGCTGAATGCCGCGCGCCCATGTGCGTGTGAGTGTTTAGTTTTGTTTTAATTATTTTAATCATTAAAGTTCGCGAGTGTCAAGGTAAGCTACTCATAATAAAGGTTTTTGGGTTAGATCGCGTTTATTTATAAATGTGTCGTAACCCTCCACCACCCGACACGGCCAATCAGCAAAAAAGTGTCACGTTGACAAAAGACAAATAATTCACTATTTCAGCCCACCGGTGTGTTGAAGAGTTAATCCACATTTACAGTTTGAGTAGTACGACGTTTCGCTGGTAAATACATCCAGCATCATCAAGCAATTCGCCAGAATGGTAAAGCCCTTGCTTGCTCCCGGTTTTTATATAGAGCAGCAGGGTGACGTCATCACTTAACTCATATCAGGTGCAGTGATTAGAGGCGGAGGGGGGGGGGTATTGTAATTATATAATCGATTAGTAATCAGTCATTGGTTATGATTAGTAATGAGTTGTAGATTAGTAATTCTTTAAATGTAATGTGTATTATTTAATAATACGCTTCCAGGCCGCACTGGATGTATTTACCAGCGAAACGTCGTACTACTCAAACTGTAAATGTGGATTAACTCTTCAACACACCGGTGGGTTGAAATAGTGAATTATTTGTCTTTTGTCAACGTGACACTTTTTTGCTGATTGGCCGTGTCGGGTGGTGGAGGGTTACGACACATTTATAAATAAACGCGATCTAACCCAAAAACCTTTATTATGAATAATATTGGTCGCGAAAGCCTACGTGTTAAACTGAAGGTAAGCTACGTTGACTTTTTTTTAAAGCATTTTCTCAAGAGAACCGTTGTTGCTGCTGCTGTTGTTGTTGTGAAAGGCCCGGTACACCCTGAGGCCTTGCCTAGACTAGGACAGCCTTGATGTCACGTGGGTCCACACTCTTTGTCTTTCGGTGAAGTCACGGAGGTAGAAAATAAAATGTATTTATTATTAAATTTAATTAACATTTATTTTATACCTACGTTAAATGTAATTAAATTTGTAATTAAGTTAATTGAAACTTATTTTATACCTACGTATTTTTTATAAATGAATATTTTTTTATCATTTAAATGAAATTTATTTTGTTATACCTACGTTAAATTTAATTTAATTTTGCAATAAATTAATTTGTATTTAAATTTATTTTATTTCATACCTACGTAAAATTAAATTGAAATTTTTAATAAACTAAATTTATTTAAATTAATTTTATTTTATAACTACGTTAAATTAAATTTTTAATAAATTAAATTTATTTTTATATTCTTAGTTTTTTCGGTAAAGTCACGTTGAAGAGAAACAACAAAATAACAAAATATATATAAAACAATAAAAAATTCTCACGACGTTTCGACCATAACTCAAACGGTCATCATCAGGTGTGTCGGTTTGCATAAATTTATTTTGAAAACGGCATATTTATTTATTTATATATAAATAACGTTTGCGTCACGCGCAACGATTGGCTGTTTGCCAGGACTAGTCCATCTATTTTTTGAAAAGAGGAGGGGGGAGACGAAATTTGTTTTTATGTATGCTGTCTGAAAGCCACTGTAAGCGTGAACAATCAATCAAGAACTGAAATGATTTATCAAATCTTTCCAATGATTGCTAAGATAGAATCCATCTTCTCGGTTGAAATTGTCTCTGTGTTTGTATATGTGGATAGCCTCATGAACGAATCTCTCATGGAAGCCAGATGGCTTACAAAGAACCTCCGTCTTGGAAAAGTCAATGGCATGTGAGCCTACTGAATTAGAACAATGATCTGCTACGGCCGAGGTGTTGGTCCTACCGTGTTTAAGGTCTGCTTTATGTTCACGAATGCGGTCCGAGATATGGCGTTTGGTTTCTCCAATGTAACTACTACCACAGAGGCAACTTAGTTTGTAGACACCAGGGTATTGTATGTCCGGAATCACATCTTTTACAGACGGAACCAGATCACGGATTCTATGTAATGTGTTGAAACGGACCTGGATCTTGTGTTTATTCAAGATTTTGGAGATCTTTTTTGTGATCCCAGCAATGTAGGGTAAAGTGATGGTTTTGAAAGGCTCCTCAAGAGGGTTCTTCTTCATGGTTTGAGTGATAGCTTTGCGGATTGTATAGTCGGAGTAACCATTAGCCCTAAGAGCTTGGTGTACGTGCTTGAGTTCACTGCTTATGTGTTCCTGGTCGGATATGCATTGGGCTCTATGATACAGAGTCTTGATGAGAGAATTCTTCTGTGATGGATGGTGGTGGGAATCCGGTTTCAGATAAGCATCCGTATGGGTAGCTTTCCTGTAGACAGAGTGGCTCATTGAACCATCAGGTCTCTTTTTAATTAGGACATCCAAAAAAGGTATCTTGCCATCTATTTCGACTTCCATGGTAAATCTGATGGCTGGGTGTATGGAATTGATGTGGTCGAAGAATTGGTCTAGAGCAGGCCGGCCATGTGGCCAGATGACAAAAGTGTCATCCACGTACCTCTTCCATAAGGTTGGGCGCAGAGTGGCAGTCTGGATGGCGTCAGTCTCAAATTTCTCCATGAAAATGTTAGCTATAACTGGAGAAAGGGGGGAGCCCATTGGGGTGCCCTCAGTTTGTTTGTAGAAAGTTCCATTCCAAGTGAAGTATGTATTGGTTAAACAGTGTCTCACCAGGGGGGGTACCTCAGTGTTTAGTCCTTGATGAACCAAGTCTTCAATGATTGCAATGGTGTCAGGTACAGGAACCTTGGTGAATAAGGAAACTACATCAAAACTGACAAGCAGGTCGTCTGGGGACAGGGAAATACCCTTGATTGTTGATACCAGGTGAGTAGAATTTTGTACCGCAGAGGTGGTCTTTCCAGTGAAAGGACGCAGGATTTCAGACAAAAAACGAGCTAGTTTGTAGGTGGGGGAGCTGATAGTAGAGACTATGGGACGAAGAGGTGTATCAACTTTATGTATTTTTGGTAAGCCGTATAATCTTGGTGGCCTGGCAGCAGAAGGTTTCAATGAAAACTGTTTAGATTGATCAATTAATGCGGTTGAATCAGAAATTATTTTGTTGGTTTGTGTGACGAGGCTGTTGGTGGGATCTCTTTTTATTTTTGTATAACTACCATCGTCGAGTAATTCTTTAATTTTGTTGTTGTATTCTATTTTATCCATGATAACAGTAGCATTGCCTTTGTCAGCTGAGAGAACTACAATATCATTCCTCTTTTTTAATTTATATAATTCAAAACGCTCATTTTTGCTGAGGTTGCTAGCTGGCATCTTAGCGTTTTTGAGGGTTGCAGCGATTTCAGATCTTGCTACGTCTGCAGCGATGTGACCCAGGCCCCTGAGAGCAACGTCTACTTGGGCAATTATATCATTAACTGGTATGTGTTTAGGTGTGACTGCAAAGTTTAGACCTTTAGCTAAAACGGATTTCAGATAATCGGAAATAGAACTGTTACTGCGATTAATTACGACTTTATTAACGTCTAACTTTTTGGTGTGTGGGTCCGGTCTTTTGTTGAATAGGAGGTTAAATTTGGAAATCAGGTTTTCCTTACATTTGGTCGACATAGTAGCAGCTGAAGAGGCAGTCATATTGTCTACATGTTCCCAATCCGATGTGGACATTATTGCCGTCAATGATAAGTGTGATTTGTAGAGTGTTTTGTCTAACTGATCTAGTTCTGTGCGTATAAGTCTGATTTTTTCTGAGATAAGAGCTAAGCTAGTTTTGAAAAGAATAAATTTAAATCAAAATTTAAATTTATTTTATTTAGATGAAATTGATTTTATACCTACGTAAATTTTTTTTATAAATTATTTTTTAAAATTTAAATTAATTTTATCTTATACCTACGTTAAATTAAATGTTTTAATGAATTAAATTTATTTTATTTAAATTACATTTATTTTATTTAATACCTACGTTTAATTTAATTTTTAAAATAAATTACATTATTTTATTTAAATTTATTTTATTTTATACCTACGTCCCTTCAACGTGACTTTACCGAAAGAACCAATAACATATATAACATTTGCACTCATAAGTCGCTTGCCTAATTGCCTCAGCAACTCGGTGTTCGTATCGAACCTCATCTCAAACAATGGAAGGGCGCCCCCTAGTGGCAGCTGCCCCTGTGTGGCACAAGGTGGCCCTGCACCGGCCTGCACGTGGCATGAGTCTGTCGGTAGGGGCGATCATTGACGCGTCATCTCCCTTGTGGAGTTTCTAGATAGTGTTACTGGAATTGCCACAACTTTGACCGTAACACCAACATGCAATGTGCGTGGTGAGTGACACAGTGGTTTGTTTGACATCCGCTGTTAAGCAGACTGCGCATATTGTGGTGAATGTTACTGGGGTTGCCAGATATGCCTGTCGGATTTGAACCTTGAACCTCGGCAATAAATAGAGAATGCGCTACCATATTCCTGGTTCTTTCGGTAAAGTCACGTAGATAGAACAATAAAAGATACAAATAATAAGTAAACATTTTAATAATAATAAAAAAAACAAATAAAAATAATAAATTGAAATTAAATTGATGAAAAGATGCCATGGGTCGACTAACTGAGATGACTGGCCAATGCACCACCTGTGCCCCCCACTACATACAGTGTACACATACACACACAGTGTACACACACACAGAGTACACACTGTGTGTACACGTACACACACACAGAGTACACACACAGTGTACACACAGTGTACACACAGTGTGTACTTGTACACACAGTGTACACACACTGTACACACACAGTGTACACACACTGTACACACACAGTGTACACACAGTGTACACACACACAGTGTACACACAGTGTACACACACACAGTGTACACACACATTGTGTGCATACAGTGTACACACACAGTGTATACACACAGAGTGGACACACACAGTGTACACACACACGCATTGTGTACACACACACACAATGTACACACACACAGTGTATACACACAGTGTACACACACACACAGTGTACACACACAGTGTACACACACAGTGTATACACACAGTGTACACACACTGTACACACACACAGTGTACACACACTGTACACACACACAGTGTACACACACATTGTGTGCATACAGTGTACACACACAGTGTATACACACAGAGTGGACACACACAGTGTACACACACACGCATTGTGTACACACACACAGTGTACACACACACAGTGTATACACACAGTGTACACACACAGTGTATAAACACACACAGTGTACACACACACACAGTGTACACACACAGTGTACACACACACAGTGTATACACACAGTGTACACACACACAGTGTATACACACAGTGTACACACACACACAGTGTACACACACACACATTGTGTACACACAGTGTACACACACACAGTGTACACATACACATTGTGGACACACACACACAGTGTACACACACAGTGTACACACACACAGTGTACACACACATAGTGTATACACACACACAGTGTACACACACACACAGTGTATGCACAATAATGTCCACGTTGTTGTTGTAGCTGAGCCCACGCACCAATGGGAGGGAGCAATGAAAATGAATCTAAATCAACTTAAACTCCAACCCCGCTGTGTGACGTCACCACTCAGCATGACTTCATCGGCGTGGATCGCCAGGGGGAGGTGTACCTCGTTAGTGACATCACCAAGGTATTCCACCGCGCTCTTGAACGTGACGTCACCTCCACTTGGGTCTCTGCCGATTGCGTTCCAGTGACAATCCTTGTTTGGGCAAAGCTACGCCCAGTGACGGCAACTCATTAACATAATTTATTCGTTAAAGCCGTCGCGAGTTTTTTGCGACGAGTTCATTGCCCACGACATATGGGACGAGTTACATTAACATAATTTATTTATTCTCTAATTTATTTAGTTACGGAAACGCTTATTGTGGGAGGAGCGTGTCTCGTACCCCGGATGTGACGGCACGTCACCTGCTGCCGCGTGACGTCACGAGGTAACAGGAAGCTATCGCTTCCTGCACTGAAATCCGAGGTGAGAAATTCTCATTGCGATTGTGGTTGTGGTGGTGGTTGTGGTGGTTGTTGTTGTTTACCAAGGTAGAGCCTCTCTCTCTCTCTCAGGGATGTCAGTTGAGTAGCAGCGAGCATGGGAATCGATGTCCAGGTTGGAACTTTACAACGCGGGGCCTAGCCACGCAGGGCCTTGCCTCCTGCCCTCGCCTGATTGCGTTTACTTTAATTATCTCGCTTAAGTTTAATTTGTCTTCACCCGGCTCGCCACTTTGTAACTTTGTTTTATTGTCAATATTCACGTAGTTTTTTTTCTTTTGTTAGCAGGCCAAGCCCGCTTGAGCTGCTATACCGCTCTTGTTATCAGAAGCGACCTGCCCACAACAACACAAGGTGAGGCTTTGTCAACGTGTGTGAATGTTTTGACTTAAAACTTTGGTGACTGCAGGAATTAATATTCTTGGTTCTTTCGGTAAAGTCACGTAGATAGAAAATAAAATAACAATAACATAATAAACATAAAAAATATTAAATAAAGCAACAAAAAAACCCACGTTTTGATCGCAACACAAGTGGTCTTTATTTAATGTAATTGTATTATCTGTTATTGTTATTTTCTATCTACGTAACTTTACCGAAATCAACAAGAATACATGTGTCAATGTCTATCGGTCAAAGACGCTAAACGGAGTGACGCGCAAACTCCAAATATACAGCAGGCGTCAGGGTCGGGATCGAACCCACGACTTCCTGTATACCAGGTGAGGTAGTTAACATCTCACCACGGAGAGAGACACGCAAACTCCAGTTAGCCTCGGCTGTGTTCGTTGATCCTCAATTAATTACTTGGTGGAGTGAGGAAGCATTCATGCCAAGCAGATGAAGGTGGCCAGGCATGATTCTAGACACGCCACCGCCTGTTTACCCAGTGACAGTGTACAGTTTGTGTTTGCAGTAACGTCTATTAACTCTGTTGAACACGGACGTCATAGCACAACAATAGTTTACTTTTGTTTTCCTCTGGAACTCTTTATAAGAATGGAAACTGGAGGTGAACACAGCACACACATTCAGCTGAAGTCGGAACTGTTCATCCCAGCATTTAAGGACATCTGAGCCTGGATTCACACCTCTAAGTTGCGATTGAACATTAATTTATGCATAACACAAATGGTATTGTTTTCAACACCCTTTGCTATGTCAGCTGAATTTAGCCCCCATAAATATTCCTTTTGTAGCCAGACAGCCGAAATTGTGTGCTCGGAGTTTTGGGTGAACATTCATTTTGAAGATACGAGGGCTTCCAGGCACGTTTATGACCATTTGCCTTCTCATTGTGTGCCATAACAGCCCTGTGATGAATTTGGGAAACTTTTTCACTGCATCATGAATATATGAATAAGTATAGACGTGTAAGTCACATGTGACTATATATGCATTCATCTGTGCCTCGATACTGACGTGTAGATGGTGTGGATATTATTTTTTTCTGTCAGCAGCTGACGCTTCCTCTGACGCTTCCTCCGCAGAATTGGTCTGATGGAGCAAATGCACTCAGCGCAGCTCGGTATGACAAGTCAACAATGCGACCAGCGTGCATACAGCATGGATCGGACTGGAAATTTGACACGGCACCAGAGAACTCGCACAGGAGAGAAACCCTTCAAGTGCACTGTGTGTGGGAAGGCGTTTTCACAGTCATCTGTTGTTAAAAAACACCAGAGAACACACACGGGAGAGAAACCGTTCAGGTGCACTCTGTGCGGGATGGCGTTTGCACAGTCTCCACATCTTCAAGTACACCAGAGAACACACACGGGAGAGAAACCCTTCAAGTGCACTGTGTGTGGGAAGGCATTTGCAAGTTCATCTAATCTTGTAATACACCAGAGAACACACACAGGAGAGAAACCCTTCAAGTGCACTCTGTGCAGGAAGGCGTTTGCACATTCATCAAATCTTCAAGTACACCAGAGAACGCACACGCATCAGAAGATCCACAAGGAGTGCAGTCTGATATCGGCTTGTGAAAGTCAAAGTGCCACCATGAGCCCATCCCTCATGAAACACGAACCGGAAATAAATCCCAGCTTGGAGACTTTTAAAGTTATCGAGGTGAAATATGAAGAGGTGATGGTGAAATGTGAAGAAGTGATGGTGAAGAGTGAAGAAGTGATGGTGAAGAGGGAAGAAGTGAAGGTGAAATGTGAAGATGAAGATTCAACTCCAAAATGGGACCTTCACATCGATGGAGGCAACGTGAAGCAGGAGGAGAATTCTGACTGTGAGGCAGAGCAAGGCAACTCCCAGCAATTCGTGGAAGTGGAGGTGTGGCTGGACTTGCTCCTAGACAATACAAAGTCAAGTGGAGACCCGGTAGATGTGTAAGCCAGAGACGATGTCGCTACAATAGATGCACCTTTGTCACAGGCCTTTAATGAAAAGAACGCGAAGTTGAACACTCAGTTCTTAGGTTCAACCTGCAGAGTAAGAGCGGCCAGTCTTTGTGGACCTGTGGGTTGGGTTAATCTCTAACCAGGAGCGAGAGCCAATAAGCTCCCAAGCATTCACTATTTTATCAATTGCATTTATATGGTGCTTGCTTAATCGCCTCTACGTGGCTTTACCGAAAGAACCAAGGAGAATGGATCCCTACAGTCACAAACTTCAAATCAAGATTGTCTCAGCAACTCAGAGTTTTGTATCTCGTTTCAGACACTCGAAGAGCATCCCCAAGTAGCAGCTGCCCCTGTGTGGCACAAGGTGGTGGCCCTGCACCGGCCTGCATGTGGACAAGAGCCTGTCAGTAGGGGGCGTTGGTTGATGTGGCGTCTTAGTTGTGGAGTTTGTTGGTAATGTTTCGATTTAAAGCTTTCGTGACTGCAGGGATTCATCTTCTTGGTTCTTTCGGTAAAGTCACGTAGAAGGGAAACGATAAGATAATAAAAATAAAACAATAAAATAAAATTCTCACGACGTTTCGGCTGCTTGCGAACGTCGTGAGAATTTTATTTGATTATTTTATTTTTATTATCTTATTTCCCTTCCACGAGAATTTGTAGGTAATGTTTAGAATGTTATCAAGTTTTGACCGAGATGCCAGCATGCAAATGCAATAGTACGTTGTACATACACTGTTAAGCAGATGGTGCATTTTTTTTTAAAAACAGCTTCTTGTTAATACGATGTAACCTGATGCAGTCTATTTCACTGCAGTAATTCAATTTTGTTAAAATGCCTGTCAATAATTTAGAATGAATACTTGTGTGATTGTGCGTGTGCATATAACATTTTGTCTGAGGGTCAAACATTGAATAAGTGATGTTAGGACAAAGTGTGTGTGTGTTTTGGAAGTAACCTGTACAGAGAACTCGGGTGAGACCCGTTGTTCTTGTGATACAGGTCAAAGGGTACTTTTGTGTTTCACGAAGCGTCTGCCTCTGGAGCAACTCATTGTCTTTGCAATAGGGAGCACGCACGGATCATTCATCAGTTACAAGGCATACCACTTAAAAGTTACACGTATAGGAGGAGGTACATTCTCTACAACACGAATTGTCTTACGTCTTGACGTAGATTTTGTCTAACTGGGACTAGAAATGCTCCTTGCTGATTCACGTCTGGATGTTCGTACCTATCGGTTGAAGCAAACCCCACTGCTGTTGTTGAGACGCTGTGCACCAATAAGGGTCCAAGCATTTTAGGGCCTTCGGCCAGGAAAGTCACAACGTTTACGGCACACGAAGGACGCATTCACGCAAGTACCCCATGCTCCGTTTTGAAGTTTTAAAATGAAACATCTTTGAATCGTGTTGTGTTTTGAATTAGATTATTGTTATTTCTTCATTAAAAGTTTATTTCATTTTACATCCGGAAGGCTTCATTGAGAAGGACATTTCGAGTGAATGTTCTCTCGTCGTTAAGTAGACGGCCTTGCCGGGGGTTCGGTTCGATGCGGACTTTCACCTGGTTGGGATTGCGGGATCGAGATAAAGCGACACGGAGCTGCTGGCCGCCTGCAGATCGATTCCAACGTAATCGAACGTCTGTCCCTGCGCCTCCGTCGTTGGTACAGGGGGTGCTGGATAATGTTTGGAATTACCCCAATTTTGACCGTGACACCAACATGCGTTGTGAATGACGCAACGTTATGTTTTACATCTGCCGTTTAGCAGACTGCGCATATTGTGGTGAATGTTACTGGGGTAGCCAGGTGTGCCTGTCCGTCGTTCGCATGCAGGGGGTGCGTGTAGGTTTACAGCGCCCCCTGCATGAAAACGACAAAGTGCAGCGTTCATTACGGTTAAAGTTGTGCGCTTTTATTTTAAATGTTATTCTTTTATAAGGTGATGTTGATATCGAAAACTGACACATAGCTGGCATGCCATAAATAGGAAATTAACTCTGCTTATTCGAATCAATGTATTCATATATGTTGATAAACTGTTTTCAAGCAGATTGTCTCTAACGGCGACTACAGGGACCACGTGATTGTTTAAAAATGTCTTTGATTGTAACTATAATTGCCTACAATTCGTCATGTGTAGCTTATTTAGACTATAATTTATTCACTACCCAAAATGTATTTACTTGAAAACATAGAGCTGATATTTATTCTTGGTTCTTTCGGTAAAGTCACGTAGAAGGGAAACAAAATAACAAAAATATAAAACAATTCTTACGACGTTTTGACTGCAACACAAGCAATCATCATCAGGTGTCACACACAGAGACACAGGCACACGCAGATACAGGCACACACAGTGTGTACACACACACAGTGTATACACAGTGTACACACACACAGTGTGTATACACACAGTGTGTATACACACAGTGTACACACAGAAATAGTGTGTACATACAGAAACAGTGTGTACACACAGAAACTGTGTACACACAGTAATGTCCACGTTCTAGTTGCTGAGCTCACGCACGCAAGGGGTCTCTGTTCAAGAGATGGAGCAATGGAAAATGAATCTAAACTTAAACTCCATCCCCGCTCTGTGACGTCACCACTCAGCATGACGTCATCGGTGTGAAACGCCAGGGGGAGGTGTGCCTCGCTAGTGACGTCATGTCACCAAGGTTTCACCCCACCCCCGTCCACCGCACCCTTGCGCGTGACGTCACCTTTGCTTGGGTCACTGCCGATATCTGTTCCGGTACAATTCTTATTTGGGCAAAGCTACGCCCAGTGACTGGCGGGTCATTAACATAATGTGTTCGTGAAAGCCGTCGCGAGTTGATTGCGACGGGTTCAGCACCCACGCCCCCATCCCTCGACATATGGCTCGGACTCATTAACATAATTTATTCAGTTACAGAGCTGCTCGTGGGAGGGAAGTGTCTTGTACCCCGGAGGTGACGTCATGTCACCTTCTGCATGGCCATCAGTTTTTCAGAACCACCAGAGAACACACACGGGAGAGAAACCCTTCAGGTGCACGATGTGCGGGATGGCGTTTACACAGTCATGTAATCTTGTAACACACCAGAGAACACACACGGGAGAGAAACCCTTCAAATGCAGTGTGTGTGACAAGGCATTTGCATGGCCATCAGTTCTTGAGACCCACCAGAGAACACACACAGGAGAGAAACCCTTCAAGTGCACTGTGTGTGGGAAGGCATTTTCATGGTCATCTGTTCCTAAAAAACACCAGAGAACACACACGGGAGAGAAACCCTTCAAGTGTACTCTGTGCGGCAAGGCGTTTTCAGATTCATGGCATCTTGTAACACACCAGAGAACACACACGGGAGAGAAACCCTTCAAGTGCACTCTGTGCGGGAAGGCGTTTGCACAGTCACCATATCTTGAAGTACACCAGAGAACACACATGGGAGAGAAACCCTTCAAGTGCAGTGTGTGCGTGAAGGCATTTGCACAGTCATCTGATCTTGTAAAACACCAGAGAACACACGGGAGAGAAACCCTTCAGGTGCAGTGTGTGCGGGATGGCGTTTGCAGATTAATCAAATCTTCAAAGACACCAGAGAACACAAAAGCATCACAAGGAGCGGAGTCGGAGTCTGAAATCAGCTTGTGAAAGTCAAAGTTCCGCAATGTGCCCATCATGAAACAAGAACCGGAAGAAAATCCCAGCTTGGACACTTTTAAAGGTATCGAGGTGAAATATGAAGAGGTGATGGTGAAATGTGACGAAGTGATGAGCGAAGAAGTGAAGGTAAAATGTGCAGATGAAGATTCAACTCCAAAATTGGACCTTCACATCGTGAAGCAGGGGGAGAATTCTGACTGAGGCAGAGCGAAGCAACTCCCAGCAGTTTGTGGAAGTGGAGGTGTGGGTGGACTTGCTCCTAGACAATACAAAGTCAAGTGGAGACCCGGTAGATGTGTAAGCCAGAGACGATGTCGCTACAATAGATGCACCTTTGTCACAGGCCTTTAATGTCAAGAATGTGAAGTTGAACACTTTGTGGGCCTGTGGGTTGGGTAGATCTCTAACCAGGAGCAAGAGCCAATAAGCTCCCAAGCATTCACTGTTATAATAATTTATTTTACATCGTGCTTGCTTAATCGCCTCAGCAACTCGGAGTTTCGTGTCGTACCTCGTCTGAAACACTCGAAGAGCATCCCCAAGTAGCAGCTGCCCCTGTGTGGCACAAGGTGGTGGCCCTGCACCGGCCTGCATGTGTACAAGAGCCTGTCAGTGGGGGGCGATGATTGATGTGTCATCTCAGTTGTGTAGTTTGTAGGTAATGTTTAGAATTTGCTACATTTTCACTCAGACGCCAGCATGCAATGGCCTACTCGTTTTGAATGACAATATAGTATGTTTTACATACACTGTGAAGCAGAATATGCAACTTTTTAAAAAATCTTCTTGTTAATACGATGTAACGTGATGCAGTATATTTCACTGCAGTAATCCAATTTTCTTAATATGCCTGTTAATAATTTAGAATGTATACTTGTCTGGTTTTGTGCATTCTTGTAACATTTGATCTATAAGGGTCAAACATTGAATAAGTGATGTTAGGACAAAGTGTGTGTGGGTGTTTTGGAAGTAACCTGTACAGAGAACTCAGGTGAGACCCGTTGTTCTTGTGATACAGGTCAAACGGTGTTTTTGTGTTCCACGAAACATCTGGAGCAACTCATTGTCTTTGAAATAGGTAGCACGCTCGGATCATTCATCAGTTAAAAGGCATACCACTTAAAAGTTACACGTATAGGAGGAGGTACATTCTCTACAACACGAATTGTAGTTTTGTCTTACGTGTTGACGTAGATTTTGTCTAACTGGGACTAGAAATGCTCCTTGCTGATTCACGTCTGGATGTTCGTACCTATCGGTTGAAGCAAACTCCACTGCTGTTGTTGAGACGCTGTGCACCAAAAAGGGTCCAACACATTGACGGCCTTCAGGCCAGGAAAGTCACAACATTTGCACACGAAGGACTCATTCACGCAAGTACCCCATGCTCCGTTTTGAAGTTTTAAAATGAAACATCTTTGAATTGTGTTGTGTTTTGAATTAGATGATTTTATTTCTTCATTAAAAGCTTGTATCAATTTACATCTGGAAGACTTCATTGAAAAGGACATTTCGTGTGAATTTTCTCTCGTCATTAAGTAGATGGCCTTGCCGGGGGTTCGGTTCGATGCGGACTTCACCTGTTTGGGATTGCGGGATCGAGATAAGGCGACACGGAGCTGGCCGTGCGAGAAGACCGCCGTCTGCAGATCGATTCCAACGTAATCGAACGTCTGTCCCTGCGCCTCCGTTGTCCATGCAGGGGGTGCGTAGGTTTGCAGCGCCCCCTGCATGAAAACAACGGAAAGTTCAGCGCTCATCACAGATGAAAGTTGTGCGCTTATATTTAAAATGTTATTCTTTTATAAGTTGATGTTGAAATCGAAAAGTGTTTAGCCAGTTGATGATTTCAATCAGATTGATTCATTTATTATGCACCACATATCTGAGCTTTTGTGGTCCTGTTGAGCTAAAGTTGGAAAAAAGTCCGTGACTATAACTTCGCTCAATATTGTAAATGTGTTTATATTATTTAGTTATTGTTTAATACAAACTACTTCAGATAATGGGTTTCAAGATGTACTTGAATGGCACGTTCGTTGTTCCGGTGTTTAATGGCTTGGACGTCATGGCAAATGGCTTCCATCGATGTGGAAGTCAATGGTGGATGATAATTTGACATTTTGGTGTTGATTTGGAGTAGATTGTTTAACTGTTGCATACCAGGTGGTGAAATGCTTTGCCGAGTACCTGAACTGTTTGACCAAGTGAATTCATGAAGAGTTCGATACGAGTTTGAGCGTTAATATTCTTGCGGAACAACAAAGGTCTGATATTTTAAAGATTCCTGATCGTACGTTTATTGCGACAATGTTCACGGGGAACATGTGTGGAGAAGAGTTCCGGGTGAAGTCTCCCGTTACCTGGCAACCATGGTGGCTGTCCGCTGATCACTCTCGCTCCGTCACAGCTACGAGCTGTAGGGACGGGACTCTCCAGCCTCATCCCTGCAGTTCCCTCCTGTTGTGCCGCATCATTTACCGCGTAACGAGGCAATGTTTTCATGAGCAGTGCGTTCCACTACACACCCACACGAGCGAACCACATGCAACAGTGTGCGTACATACAGACACGAACAAACACGCGGGTGCACATACACACACGAGCGCTTACTTGCAAACACGGACGAGTGGAGATGCACGCACGAGTGTGGTCACCACCTGGCTAGCTACACTAGTCACGTGATAACTAGTATACTAAACTATACACTACACTATACACTACACTATACACTACACTACTATGCACTACACTAAACACTATTATACACTACACTATACACTACTATACACTACACTATACACTACACTACTATACACTACACTATACACTACAATATACACTACTATATACTACACTATACACTACACTACACACAACACTACACACTACACTATACACTACTATACACTACACTATACACTACAATATACACTACTATACACTACACTACAATATACACTACACACTACACTATACACTACACTATATACTACACTATACACTACACTATACACTATTATACACTACACTACTATACAATACACTATTATACACTACACTATACACTTATACACTACAATATACACTACAATATGCACTACTATACACTACACTATAAACTACACACTACTATACACTACACTATACACTACACTACTATACACTACACTACACTATACACTACTATACACTACACTATACACTACACTATACACTACACTACTATACACTACTACACACTAGTGCTGCACTAGTCCCCAAACTGCAAAGACAAAGGCTCCCCAATGTAGACTGACGCATCCACAGATCCACACATGGACCCACGGACTCGCACAGAAACCCACGGACTCATCGACTCCCACTGGGCGTGCGCTGTTAGCGAGCACCGGTGAGGGTCGCGATGGAACAACACCAGGGGCTGGTGTGGACAGAACCACGGCTGGCCGCTCGTCTCTCAAATTCTGATGTTAGCACCCCCACCCACCTCACCACCTCCTTAATTATGGCTGAGTCCACCTAAGTGACGCTCAGGACTGCTTCAGGTAAGGGGCCGACCTTAAATGACGTCACGTGATTTTAGAGGATTTTTGACCCCCCATCGTCACACGACGTCACACGACGTCACACAAAGTCAGACCCCTCCCCCTCAATTATGACGTCACAAAGTTCTGACCCCCTCCTCCCCCAAAAAAAACATGCTTCAAATCCCTTTAAACTATTGTCATTGTAGTGCGTATTTAATGTAGCGCAGCACTCTGATGTTGTAGGTAGAAAACATTACAAAGTCTATTTAATCAAGTAGAACGTGTTTATATTTATTTAAAGTTGCGCAATTTGATGTGACGTCACGTTTCTCAAACCCCCCCCCCCCCCTTGTCACACATCGTCACAAACGTCTGACCCCGCCCCCCCCCCCCCCCCTCTAGGTGCGTGACGTCATTCACGGACGGCCCCTAATTGTCGCTGGTATTGGCCGTGAGCGAGAATGGCGCAGCGCCACTAACCGCTACGCCGTGATGGTGCCCTTACCTGCGTGAACGGAGACGCGGTCAGACGATGGGTGAGCCGCTGGTGCGGGCAGGACGAGTGATCTCGGGCGTACCTCCTGACGTGGAAGGCGAGGGAGGTCGGAGTGCGCGTGTGAAGAGAGACGGCAAGGGGCGGGAGGAGAGGGGGGCGATCGGACGGAGCGGAAGCAGGAGGACGAGGGCAGGAGAGGCAGCGGAGCCGTGGAGGAGTCTGGGCGCACTTGATGGTGAAAGTTGACGTGGACGCATGCTGCAGAAGAGAAGAAAATCTTCACGCTCGGCGCCACACACAGCCAGACGTAGCTCACCTCATCCATCTTGCTGACGATGTGTAGGACGACTAGACTCTGGTTGTCTTGTAGCTCTGTGGAAAGAAGGAGAGGTAGCAGGTACCACCACAGTCAGTATGCACTGCTGTAATCATAGCAGGTACCACCACAGCAATATGCACTGCTGTTATAGCATAAAAAATATAACGATACTATCATAGAATGTTAACTAAACGAGCATACATTTGTAACTAATTTAGGATAAACATTAAACTTAATGAGTATGGATAAATATACTGCATTAGCATACAGATTAAAATTAATTAGCATAGGGCAACCGTTGACCAATCGCTGCGCACCACCGCCGGAGACGCGCCCAGGTTTGCCTCTCGACCAATCGGATCGCTGGCCCTCCCCCCCTCCCCACTTTGGCACGCGGCGACCAATCAGATCGCGGGGAGGACGCTACCATTTTTAATGCCCTACACGCTGAACGCCGCGCGCCCATGTGCGTGTGAGTGTTTAGTTTTGTTTTAATTCTTTTAATCATTAAAGTTCGCGAGTGTCAAGGTAAGCTACGTTGACTTTTTTATTTTAAAAGCATTTTCTCAAGAGAACCGTTGTTGCTGCGGCTGTTGTTGTGAAAGGCCCGGTACACCCTGAGGCCTTGCCTAGACTAGGACAGCCTTGATGTCACGTGGGTCCACACTCTTTGCGTCTTTCGGTGAAGTCACTGAGGTAGAAAATAAAATGTATTTAATTTAATTACATTTTATTTTATACCTACGTTAAATTTGATTTAAAAAAATTAATTTAATTAAAATATATTTTATACCTACGTTAAATTTAATTTAAATTTGTAATAAATTAAAATGTATTTATTTTATTTCATTGCTACGTTAAATTAAATTGATTTTTTTTATAAATTAAATTTATTTAAATTACATTTATTTAATGCCTACGTTTAATTTAATTTTTAAAATAAATTACATTATTTAAATTAATTTTATTTCATACCTACGTTAAATTAAATTTTAAATAAATTAAATTATTTTATTTAAATTAAATTTATTTTATTTAAATTTATTTTATACCTACGTTAAATTAAATGAAATGTTTTAATAAATAAAATTGATTTTATTTAAATAAAATTTATTTTATTTCATACCTACACATGTACAGTCATTTTAACTGCTCTGACTGCTACAAGCTAAGTGCGGCCTGGAATCGTATTATTAAGTAATACATTTTACAATTACAATTCCCTATAGAGGAACCCCATACTAATGAACTGACTACGTATCTATATAATTAAAAGACCGCACGCAGATATCGCAAAAGCGGACCCCGTTGTCAATGATATAATTCGATGTACGTACAGCAGTTGCTGCACGTACATCATTAAAATGACACCGATTGTAATACGTCACCAAAGACACAATTTTAATTTGACCCCCGGGTCTGATCGCGTTAACTGTGCAGGTGGCGGGTCGAGAGGTTACTTGCACGTGTGTGCAGCTTGTTGAATATTGACGTGCGATGACTTGTGGAGAGGAAGAATGATGATGATGGCGATGCAAGTCTTGAAGTCTGACGCTGTTCTCCGAGTCGTGTAGCCGACCGCGTGCGACTTTGGGGATTGCGTAATGTCATTTTAGTTTCCTCTGTGGAACTTTTTATTTTGTTGATTATAACGATGTAACTAACGTAGGGCGGGCTTGGGAGCGGCGTTGACGATGTGTTTTGGCGTTGCACCAACCAGCACCTTTGCATTCAGAAGTTGGAGGTGCTTTGATTGTTACAGCGAGAGGTGGAATCATCACCACCATGGGTTTTAAGTGGGCACGGAGCCCGTCAAGGGAATGGGTAGGTAGAGGAATGGGGTTGGAGAGTATACACAACTTGCATTTCTAGTAATTTCAACAATTTATGGGCATGCGCATCATTAACAGTATCCTGATTGATGAGCAAAACAAAATCATCAATCTATTGTCATAAATGATTCCGAAATATCAATAGTCCTGCTCAAAACCGCATTCCTATTGCTATAAAAAATCATTGCACCCCCATTCATGATGACAATTCCAATGTGGTCATTATGATGCTCAGAATTACACTTATATTCTCAGAATCATGAACATTTATTAAAACAGCAGTGTGCTCAAAATGCTCATTTAACAATTTCAACATGTACACAATCAATTCCAAGATTCTAATCAAAGTAAGTCCTATGTATCGTGGTGTTTTCATGCTTATACATTATTGCGCCCCCCCCCAAAAAAATATACAAAAGTCTATTTTTATAATGTTTGCACGGTGTACAGTCTGGAAATTACCCACATGACAAATTTCAAGCTTGGTGCGTGTCGGGAAGTACGCTAAACATTTTGAACAGACGCACACATTCACAACTTTGCCTTTGGTATATATATGGAGATTAGTAATAAATTGTTAATTTAACTACTTTCAAGTTGACGGATTGGAAATAGGAATAGCACTGGCTCACCACGGGGCTTATCGCGTGGTATCTGGGCACTTTATTTGAAACGTAAACCCCACAGTTTGTGAGTACAATTCCTCGCAAGTTGCGTCCACACAGACAGACAGACAATGAGGTTTCTAGGTAAGAGTAAGAAATGAATCCACGTGTCGTGGAGAGACGAGAGAGCCAAGAGGTCACCTCGGGAGACGGGGCGGCACGTCAACCTTAGTCACGTGACGGAAGGAGTGTGGGCGTGCCGTGCGTGTGTGTCGTGTACTGTGTGTGTGTACTGTGCGTGTGTACTGTGTGTGTGTGGTGTGCGTGTGTGTACCGTGCGTGTGTGTGTACTATGCGTGTGTACTGTGTGTGTGTGTGTACTGCGTGTGTGTGTACCGTGCGCGTCGTGTGTGTGTACCGTGTATGTGTACTGTGTGTGTGTGTACTGTGTGTGTGTGTACCGTGTGTGTGTGTACCGTGTGTGTGTACTGTGCGTGTGTGTGTACTGTGCGTGTGTGTGTGTGTGTACCGTGCGTGTGTGTGCGTACCGTGCATGTGTGTGTACTGTGAGTGTGTGTGTGCGTGTGTGTGTACTGTGCGTGTGTGTGTACTGTGCATGTGTGTGTACTGTGCGTGTGTGTGTGTACCATGCGTGTGTGTGTGTCGTGCGTGTGTGTACTGTGCATGTGTGTGTACTGTGCGTGTGTGTGTGCGTGTCGTGCGTGTGTACTGTGCGTGTGTGTGTGTACTGTGCGTGTGTGTCGTGCGTGTGCATCGTGTGTGTGTACTGTGTGTGTGCTGTGTGTGTGTGTGTGTACTGTGTGTGTGTGTACTGTGTGTGTACTGTGTGTGTGTACTGTGTGTGTGTGTAACGTGTGTGGCGGTAGTCTAGCAGTTAGTACGCTGTTCTACGAACATAACGACCCGAGTTTGATTCCCGCTCACAGCCAACACCCAGTGACGATTATTTTAACCGGTTCTGGGCCTCCCCTAGGTCGACTGAGCCTCAAGTGAGTACCTGCTGCGGTGTGTAAACATCGCTACTGGGGAGACAAAGGCGGTCGGGCACGGTGCTGGCCACCCACCCCCTCGTGTACCGTTCCGGCCTTCATAGGTGGCGCTGCTACTTGCTAACAGCACTTGCCCCAACAGTCTGTTAAGGCTACACGGGGGATCTTTGTCTTTGTATCACCACCCAGGAGTCACGGAGCTTTTGAGGCTCCGAGCCACGTGGGGATCCACAACAGCGTGAGGCGGTGCCACTCACAGGTGAGACTCGGGGATATGTGATTTCTAATCGATAGCCATCCGTCAGTTAACCCATCGCAACTGCTGAGTCTGTCACGCGACTTCCTCCTTCCAGCGAGCCTTTGACGCTTCACGTGGCCTCAAAGTGTACACAGTGTGTACGTATACACAATAATGTCCACGTTGTTGTTGCTGAGTTCACGCACTCAAGGGAGGGGGCAATGGAAAATGAATCTAAATCAACTTAAACTCCATCCCCCATGACCTCATCAGCATGAAGTGCCAGCGGGAGGTGTACCTCGATAGTGACGTCATGTCACCAAGGTATTCACACTCCCCCAACCCCGTCCACGGCGCTCTTGAACGTGACGTCACCTCCGCTTGGGTCACTGCCGATATCAATCCAGTGGCAATCCTTATTTGGGCAAAGCTACGCCCAGTGACTGCCGGTTCATTAACAATGTATTTGTTGAAGCCGTCGAGAGTTTATTGCGACGGGTTCAGCAGCCACGCCCCTTCCCTCGACATATGGGCTGGGCTCATTAACATAATTTATTCATATTCTTAGTTTTTTCGGTAAAGTCACGTTGAAGAGAAACAACAAAATAACAAAATATATATAAAACAATAAAAACATTTTCACGACGTTTCGACCATAACTCAAACGGTCATCATCAGGTGTGTCAGTTTGCATAAATCAGACTTATACGCACAGAACTAGATCAGTTAGACAAGACACTCTACAAATCACACTTATCATTGACGGCAATAATGTCCACATCGGATTGGGAACATGTAGACAATATGACTGCCTCTTCAGCTGCTACTATGTCGACCAAATGTAAGGAAAACCTGATTTCCAAATTTAACCTCCTCTTCAGCAAAAGACCGGAGCCACACACCAAAAAGTTAGACATTAATAAAGTCGTAATTAATCGCAGTAACAGTTCTATTTCCGATGGTCTGAAATCCGTTTTAGCTAAAGGTCTAAACTTTGCAGTCACACCTAAACACATACCAGTTAATGATATAATTGCCCAAGTAGACGTTCCTCTCAGGGGCCTGGGTCACATCGCTGCAGACGTAGCAAGATCTGAAATCGCTGCAACCCTCAAAAACGCTAAGATGCCAGCTAGCAACCTCAGCAAAGATGAGCGTTTTGAATTATATAAATTAAAAAAGAGGAATGATATTGTAGTTCTCTCAGCTGACAAAGGCAATGCTACTGTCATCATGGATAAAATAGAATACAACAACAAAATTAAAGAATTACTCGACGATGGTAGTTATACAAAAATAAAAAAGAGATCCCACCAACAGCCTCGTCACACAAACCAACAAAATAATTTTTTCTAACAACAA